>JANTNT010104426.1:0-11083 GCA_024752375.1 Entacmaea quadricolor
CTGGAAACTTTTTTCTCATTATAATTAAATTACGAGAGATAACATACGGCTGAAGCCATTTAGACGACTACGATATCGAAGAAAAAGTGTGCTACATATTTCAGTAAACTAACTGATTTTCCAGAACTCTCTCCGACCTTTGCTTCATTTTGTATCCGACAAAGAAGTTACAAATGGATATACCTATGGGTTTTGTTCGATTCAAAAAGCATGCGTTCCACTGTTGTAAGCAAATTAGAACTACCGCGTAACTATGATTCGTGTAACGTTTAAACAAAGTAAAACGTAAAGCGCGAATTGGACTTCGCCTAAGGCGATAGAATACCATAAAGTCAAAGAATGAATTTAGGCCATCAGCTTGCCATGTGTGTACTTTATCACTTTGTCGATTGTACCTTTCTCAATGATGTGTTTTCCAGCAGCTATCCTCGATGACTGAATGCCGAGTTCTTAGATTACTTTCGGCTGCGGTATTCGATAAAATCATTCATACTAATTATAATAAGTAAACATAAGACAAAAACCGATTGTAGACTCCGATAAATCCATTGAAACAGATTTTCCTTACTTCTAAAAACGACTTTATGATATCTGGAAGTACTCAGACAAACACGAGCTGAACTAATGCTCCACTAATGTTTCTTTAATATTTCCATAATTTAATG
The DNA here is from genome assembly GCA_024752375.1 of Entacmaea quadricolor. Lineage (NCBI taxonomy): Eukaryota > Metazoa > Cnidaria > Anthozoa > Actiniaria > Actiniidae > Entacmaea > Entacmaea quadricolor. The sequence continues at coordinate 666 of JANTNT010104426.1, forward strand.
GCCTTTTTTCATTTCTCATAAACAAACCTCCTAGATGTAGTTGTGAAGATAACCTTCGTATAATATTTATGTTTTAAAAGCTAATTTTGAATCATTTAACGCAGTCGATTAAGTGGTCTTAATTATGAAGCCGTCTGTAGTGGGTTCACCATATTGACTGACGCTTTACTCTCTTTCAGCTAATATAATTTGATGAGGATTTTGTTGCTTTGAATTTAAAATTAACACGCAAAAAATATGATTTATTTTTGAGATTATCGGAACTGGAAATAATTATCTAGCTGATCGGCTTTAAAAGCTGAAATATGTAATGACTACTTTTTGGCAATCTGGATAATTTAAAAATCATCAGCTAATCTAGGAATTAAATAAAAGAACGAAATAGTTGAATAATAAAAACCAAGACAGGCAACTAGTAACTGCCACTTTAATATATATGTGTGTGTGTTGGTGAGTGTGTATGTTGTGGAAGAAGAAGAAGAAAAAAAAAAAAAAAAAAAAAAAAAGAACAAATTAACTACAAGTTCATCCCTACAAGCCTGTTTCGTGTTTGCCCACTCATCAGGATATATATAAAAGAAGACGAAGAAAAAAAAGTGGCAGTTACTAGTAGCCTGTCCTGGTTTTTATTATTCAATAAAATAATAATTTTATCATATATTTTTTAGAAATTACTACAATCTATTTTATCTGTACATTATTTATTTCTTTATTTCAAAGTGATTCAAGAGAAGTTTTTGAATAAAAAACAAAGAAAGAAAGAAATTAAGGAAGGAAGGAAGGAAGGAAGAAGAAGAAAAAAAAAAAAAAAAAAAAAAGAAAGAAAATCCGATATCGTGCCAAAACGGCAGAAAACTATATTTTTTTATATACAGTAACAGTATTTGAAATAAAACAATTTAAATGGCCTATCATTTATATTCCAACACTGAAATTTAGAAGTTTTCTCAGTTTTTCGTGTATTTAATGACTTCTGACGAAATACCAAGCGCTGAATACGGAAGACTGTTCTTACTAAACAATTAAGTTGAATGGTTAGTATTTGAACATCACAAAGAGTAAGCAAATCTTTTTTAATTCACTAAAATAATGACGTTATTAAATGAATACACACAGTCCTATTTTTGTTGACTGGAGTTTCTCATTTGTAGATTCACCTGAGAAACAGTTGTGGTGGGAAAAATTTTGATCAAAAAGAAGAATAAAAGAAATTAGTTTTTATCGTCATGTTTTAATTTGAAACTTTTATTCAGCTAAAAAGAATAAAAATATAAAAATAAATGTTAATATAACATAATTGTTCTGTTATTTTTATGGGTAGATTGTAGATAGCACAGACAACTTTATAGTGGAATACAAGGTCCACCCAGAAAAGTGGTTCCTTTGCCAGCGATTTGAAAATGACTTTTTCTTGACGGTTTTAAACGAATGCATCACAAGCTTAGGTTGAAGATAGGTATCTAGCAGCAGGGAGCAATGACTGTTTGAGTTTTCAAGGCTCCTCGAAAAACAAAAATCCTAAGGAGAGCTTAATCTAGGTTATAATTAGAAAGAAAAGAAATCTAACAAAGTCTCTTCATGGTTTCGTATTACATGTTATGGCAATCATACCTTGCTAATGTTTTAACATATAAAAAGCTCTTTATTCAACAATTAACAGTAAATGGTAAAATCGGTTTTTTGTCTGCTTGTACGAGAGTTCTTGGTTCAACCTGCATGATGAGCAAATGCATTGAAAATATGTAAAACGCTTATTGCCATTTGCAAGGAGAAAAAGTAAGGGGGGGAAGGTAAATCACAAAAAGAAAATTAATAATAGAAGAAGAAACATATATTACGAGGAAGGCATTAAATTCTTTTCCCAAAAATATTGAATCAAGGAACGGAACGAAACAAGTCAAAATACTGTGAGACTGATTTAGAAACATTCTCAGCCTCGATACAAAATATATTTCAGCTTATTTTTCTGTCTAATATAACGTTTCCTCGATTCAGTTTTATTTTTAGTTCATTTGTTTCTTTATCAAACTCGATATCAATTAAATTAAATCGGAAACAACCCAAACATTTATAGATAGCGTAAAAATACTGCATTGTGAATAAAAACATGTATGTGGTTACGAGTGACACCCTGGACCATTATATCGGTAGTACTCTGACGTCGGCTACTAAAAAACTTCAACATAAATTTGCCTTTTCTCAAAGATAAAGTCTATAAAAAAATGGGATTCAGTGTAAAATAATAGAAGTGTTGATGATGTCGGATAAGAAAGAAGAAACTTTCCTCGTGGCTAAGCTAACAATTATTTTTTCTTACCCTAAGGCTTTTGGATTTCTAACTTTTTTTATACTTTTAAATATTGATGAGTCTTTGAGCGTTAACATTTTTGAAAGTGCGAATGTTTGAAAAAATCCGACCATGCATGCATCCATTAAATCATAAAGGAAATGCCAGAGAAATCTCACTATTTTAATGATTTAACGCCTGAATTCTCTGATCATAAGAATTCAATCTTAGCTCTAACTAATAATTCCATATCCTGTACTGTGAAATAAGGGAGCTATGACTGAAGAAAAAAACTTTTGTGGTTTTCGTTGAGTTTTTAAAGCCCAATTCTGTTAACGTTTCTTCGAGAAAGACTGTAAACTTCAAAAAAAACAGAGAAGACAAATATAAAGCTTGCTTTATACTTTTGATTCGTTGTAGAGTCTGCATTGATGAAGGCTTTTAGCCTTGCTTAAACCTCGAAGAAACAGCATTAGCTAAACAAAGACAAACGTAAAACAAAAACAATTTCTTTGACAAGCAGAACAAGACAAAAACAACATTGCTTAATCCCTACGTAGAGACAGACTGTAAAACAACCCTTAAGATACATCTCGCTTTGTCTTCAAAAAGCAGGAATGCTTCGCACCAACTCCATTATTGTTAACAGAAAAATCAATGAATTGAAAAATACTACAATGGCTTGCTCGTGATTTTGGCGGGAGCTTTACCGCGGTTTTTTTAGATAAAGCGTACTCTCTATACAAACTATGAGCGACAAGAAACGAGTGATTTAATGCTTGGGGCGGGGTTTTTTGACCTCTTGGTTTACTGAAGTAACATGAGACCATTTGTTGTTTTCTAATGCGAGAAAAACACGAAATTTAACAGAAGAGTGGAAGACGAGGCATTCCTGAAATCCCCGGGTAATAGTACACTAAATAAATGCTCGCCAACAAAATAACTCTCATTTGCAAACAACCTTTCTTCTTCTACTTTAACTACAGTTAAACTTGCATGATGCTTTCTCAAGTATCTGGCTAAGAAAATTAATCCAATTAATCCAGTTGTACTAGTTTTAGGAGAAATTTTGATTTTCATAGCAGGTTTGTTTCTCAAATGAACTAAAATAAATCAGATTAAACTGGAAAATAATATATTTAGAATATCTAGGTTGGAAAATAAGTAGTGAGACAACTCGAGTTCAAAGACTTGCTATTTTATTTCTTTATTCTGATTTTCAAAGACTTTTTATGTTAAAAATAAATAAAAAATAAAACATTGCAAAATGGCGTCTTTATTCATAAAATTTAATAAAATAAATGACTGACTTTTACTCGTTGAATGGTGGGGGGGGGGTGTTAAAATGATCATTTCTTCGCGTGGGCGAAGTGAGTTAGACTTTTATATGTGCCCAGCTAGGAAAATGGATAAGAAATTTCAGTTAATTCTAATCAATATCTTATGACTTTTTTTAAATTAAAAATGTTGATTTTTTAAAATCTAAACTTATTTAAGTATTAGAGATCGTCTGGAAAATTAGCGTTACACTTAGATGTTGTTGTACCGATGAACAGTCTTGGAGGTGAAAATTATAAATTTTACTGTGTAAAACTTGAAAATGTGGATGAGGCATGATAAAATGCACGATAATCAAGGCAACCTAAATTAATGCTACCGAGATTGAGCCGAGACTTCAAAAACAGTTCTGTAAAAAGCTGAAGAAATGATGAAGAAATGGTTCAACTGCTTTTACTTTAAAAAGGAAGGAAACGAAAGAATAATGATGAAAGTGAGAGAAAAATAGAATACCTTTTGCATCGTGGAAAAAATATGTGTCTTATTGTATTAAATTTTTAAGTTTTAATTTCGTTTTAAAACTTTAAAGTGAGAAAATGAAAAATAAAGTCCTAATCAAAAACAGTGCTGAAAAAATTAATTCGGAAATAAAATGAAAAATATCAGGAAAAAGTGTCAAATGTTATAAAAAATACACATCAAAGTTATTGCAATCCAAGAGAATTTACTGTTTAAATACAAAAGAAAACTTTTACTTTTTAAAGTACAATTGGAAAACTAGAAGATATTTTTAAAGAAAAAAGTGAGCGAAAAGAAGGGGGATAAAATAAAAGGAGATGAAATAATGCAGTAATTAATCATGCAATGAAATTACACATTTGCAGGTGAAGTAAAATGGGTTTTTCTGGGAGGATGTCCATGTTTCCTTCAATTTACTTAAATGTTATACATTTTAAAGATACACCAACATGTAGGATCAAAGTCAACTTATAATTATGCCTATCATCCAACCGGGATACAAGTGCCAGAAAATGTTGGTTTTAGAAGGGAATTGAGACAGGGCGTAAAAATACTATAATAAAATCTAGCTTCATGATAGCAGTCAATGAATTAGACAAAAAAGGAAGAAGAAAAGTCTCTTTGAAACAATTCCTAATGATATGCAATGAATGTGATCCAGAAGAAAGGAGTGAAACCTGATCCGTATCCAAAGTGTGCCCAACTGTTCGAAGAATAACAACTTCACAAAAGACGACTTCTTCATACAAAGAAACCAATGACGGCAAAACGTAACTTTTTAAAGTTCTTGTCCCCACACAGCTTTGTTGGGTTAACATTAAGATTTCACGGACGGTTATTGTCTTTCCCCCTTGCTAAATAAAAAGCACTTCTTTATAAATACAAAGCTAAAAGAGTACCAAACATTGGAATTAGATTGATTGAATTGAATGCAAAGTGCGTCGCTTTGTGTTTGTATGGTTTTAGTAAAGTCGTAAAGAATGAAACCTTCCTCGTCTTCTTTATTTCAACGCTTATTGAAGGCCAGAAAAAGGGTTTCATAGAGGCCGGATAAATGTACGGTGTAATGTCTCAACATACTGTATTCATTAGTAGAATGGTTGTCTTTAGCAAGTGGCCCATTCTCATGGACGTATCTTAAAATCGCTATTGTACCAAATCGCTTGATTAGATTGACATTCACTATTCAATTTCAAAGAACGCCTGTAGAATACGTTTGCTCATTAGACCAACTCGACCATTAATCTTTGGTGAGTCCAACCAAAAACTGTATCCTATAAGTAACAATAACCGTCACTCGCTGAATAGGGAAAAAAGAATGAAATAATAAAGTGTGGAACAAAGTATCCGAGTTAATTGCCAGTGTGCCGATAAGCTGACTTTGATCGAATCTGAGAGGTCGCTTGTGGTTGATTTGCTCTAAAAATCTACCAAGGAATGCATAAAAGTTTATTATTAAAACTCCAGTTGTTCTAAATGTAAGTTGATTTAAAGGGTTAATCTTTTATCGAGGGGTAAAATGGTACCGATTTGAGATCTCAAGACAACTAGAAAGTATGTTCAGTTTGCGGGCAGATTTGTTTGCGCTACGGATAGTTTTGTTTGTATTTTTAATGGACAACTGTAATATCATCCGTGATGTGGAAGAGAACCTTTCATCTATCATGAAACAAAGCCGTTGAAGAAACATTAAGAGTACAGCCTTAATCCCCTATATACATCAACAAACGAGCAATAATCCGAAACATCAACCAACCCTACTCGTCCAAGATGAATCCATCCTTAGATCAACATGGCGAAAGCACGCTGATCTTAAAATTGTAACCAGCTGAAGAGCACAATACATCTCTAGCAAAATTCATACTTGTAGGTTAGAACAAGAACACACACTGAAGCACTGATCGCCACTTGGAGTTTGCTTTCAATTCTTTTATCTCGACACTTAGTTTTCTTGCGAAGTGGGAATTTCCGCTGAACGCCTTATATTACAATGTGACTGTAAACGGTTATTGTCCTCTCAGATAGCTAACCTATAGTATAACGCATTGCCCTCTAAATCATTATTCCTCCGGCATCCCGAAACGCGATCCTCAGAACGTACATCGAGAGAGATCTTAAGTGATAGATAAAAATACCCAAAGAAGGAGAGAATTGACTTGGTGCGCGACGAAAAAAAAATAGAACAAAATGTTCACAAAACAACTGAGGATTGAGTATATGTGTCAGGAAAAGGTCTTCTAGGTGAAGAGAAAGAATCGGTCTTGACAAGGATAGGCCACTTAGTCAATACGAACAGTGAATGCAAGTGAATATACATACACGGGATATTTAATTATATTAAACAAAACCATACGAAACAATATCAATTTTTAGGTGCGATTCCGGCATTAATGATAAAAGTGTCGTACCAAAGGTTTTGTACAAATCCGATGCCCATATATATGCATCGAAGAGCGCGCGACTCTGAGAACTGATCTAAAGAGTAGACACACATGCAGTTTTATAATAAACTACAGAGGTGTTAAAATGAACAACCTGTAAATTTCATCAGTACATATTTGTTTCATATTTATGCTGTCTGGAAGACGGAACCAGTACTACAAAACTGGTTTGTGGTTCAATTCTTTTCATCGATTATATATTTTCCTTACCATATCTACTTGGGGACGACTCTGTGCTGCTTCTTGAAAGCAAAGATTCCACGCCAAAGTTCAGAGGGACGACACACGCTGATCGAAGAGATGTAGACGCTGTAGAACTAGACACACCAGCGCTGCTGTTAGTGTCCGTAGAAGTTGGACTAGTTGGTGCTTTAGTCTCTGCGGATGCTAAAATGTCATCGATACGAAATGAACGAGGTCTGGGACGTTCTTCTTGCCCCTCTTGGCTCATATTTTACGGCGGAGATGTAAAGAAAGATAGGTGTGAATCAATGATAGTCTGGTGTGTTCGTCAAGAGCTCTTCAGATCTTAGCTAATCTGGTGTATTCGGCTATCTAGAGTTTGCTTGGAGCAAGCTACACAACGCTACATTAGCATTCTATTGTTGACAGTCTCTGTGCTGTCCATTAGACCTGATTTGTTGATTTTTATCGTTTAACTCGCACTCACACCTTTTATCGCTAGTAATTGCCATACAATGGATCTCTTAATTCAAACCCAGGCCACAACTGGTTTGCTTTCAATATGAATACAAGTAATCATTTAATATTATTCCAACTGTTTTCTTTTCCTTCTAGTGACCTTTTTTAATAAATAATTGTATGGACAAAGTGATAATAATATAATATTCTTGTAAGAAAAGTTGTGGTCTTTTGTATTTTATGCAAAATTCAAAACAGGGTTTGAAAACAATTTCGAACAAATTTTTGATGAAAGCATCCAATCGCAGAAGAACGATTTGTATTTAAATCAACTGTTGTAATGAATTGTTGACCATCTTGGAAAAAAAAAAAAAAAAAAAAAAACCCTTGTGACCTCAGAGGTACGTAATCTAGTCCAAACCCGGTCGGCATCGCATGCCTTACTGCACGTGTACACCTTATCAATCAACCCTGTTGCTTTCTAATTAAGATAGTATGGGTTTACAAATATAAATCGCTCAGTCTAACGAGAGTCAATTAGATTTAACTATTATATTTATTGTATATAATATACATAGATTTGAATGTGGCTCTTTGTATCCCCGCTCAATCACCGCGGCGAGAAAAACGTCCAGATCAAACACCGTATGAGTCGGTAATAACAAGGAGGAGGGACAAAGCTACTGTCCAATGACTTGAGAGGAGAGACGTATTAATTTCACATTTGCCGTTCATGAGCGGAAATTTTGAGTCAAATAAATGTTTTTTCTAAAATGCTGTATTCTTTTTACGGCAAACGAGTGTGACAGTAGCATTGAACAGGACAAAGGTTATTGACAACTTACACATCAGTCAAAACCTCTTGGTAAACACATTAAGGCGAATAAAAGATTCCCTTCTCTCTTGTGGACCTCCGTTGATGAAATAGGCAAATATTCCTAACTTAAGATTCCGGATAACCATCCGCCAAACCGTATGATTTTAACTAAGTTAAAACTTCTCGCAATATAACACTTAAACAATGGCATTTTACGTTTAAACGAACAAACACCAAAATTATGACTTTCTGTTAGAACCAACAGACGAGGGGTTTTTAAGAACTTTCACCAGGCTTTTGTCAGATATTTGGTATTTCAACAATTCGAGTTGTGTTGTCGTGTGCGCGTGTTGTCAAAGCCTGATTGAAAGAAGAGACTTGAAGGATAGACATGTAAACCACACATTGTTGAAGAGAACGGTTGTTAATGTATTTGATACTTAATTGTGTCGTTATAGATACTAACTAGATCAAACATTAATCACTTTTGGTTCTGAAGTGAACGACAATCAAGTCTTTCCTGAGCTTCTTAAACGACTTCATTTTAATTCATCAAACGCACAAAAGAATCTTATTAAAGCAAATCATACAAGTGGACGAAAAACGTTTGAAAAATACAACTTCGTGATAAAATTCACAAAAAATGCCAATAAAACTTCTCCTTTGAACATTTAAATTTTGCGATGGTATCTTTTGAGTTATTCTTTTATTAGTAAAATTAACTTTGACTCAAGAGTCGAAAATTTACTTGCTTTTTGAAAGAAAAAAAATCCAACGTATTGACATTCCTGGAAAGATTCAACTATTTCTATAGGCAATCTAAATAAACTGTCTTCAACTTTTGGCGGTTTTGATTTCTGGTCACATGTGTTTCTGAACTGTAAGACATTTAGTAGAAAACTTCTTGATTTGTAAAACTTTAAGTATTCTTCCCCTATTTAAGTAAAACCAAATCCCGGCGCCACGTCAACTCTTGGTTTAGGTTGGCTTAACGTCGAATTATTAATTCAAAATTTATACTATGCGAGTCAGATTGGATTTTGTCAGTCGAAGGACTGTCGTTTCGCTAAGCAAGCCGAGTTGATGGCAGTTTTTAATGTGAATACTTTCTGTCTCGAGTTTAGTCTGGATTGGCTTGAAGAATCAATAAAAAAGTCTTAAATTTATCGAACTTCGAAAAACAACTACTGGACTGATGTCAAAGTTAAGGCACGGCTAAGCCACAAATCAAATTGGAACTGATTTAGCAATGTTGGTTTTAACAGCCAAAGACTGTGAGGCCAATAGTTAATAAATTGCAGGAATCATACAGGTTAATTATTGTTTATCTGTTATCTTTTATTTTGATATCTCTGTTAGTGTTTTAATTAGGCGCGATAAGAAAGTTGTATATACTAAACTTGCGAAGTGCCGATAGTCATTTTGTGAGGTGAACGAGCTTAACAGATGTGGTGATGGCTTCAATTATAAAATCGTTACTCCATTTAATATCAATATTATATTGCCATATTAGATTTTCATTCGGGTTCGCGGCCTCAGCTCTTGAAATCACTGTGTAAAGAGAGTTATTTCGCCATTTCAATCAAATTTACTCTAGACGAAACTTCAATACAGCACCCCGCAAAGCAGGTGACAGCTTATCAGATTTTAAATAGCATTATATCAACGGAGAAATAAATTAACAAAGTTTTACTAAAACACAATTTTTTTAACGTTGTTTGACGGTATGTTTACAAGTGTCTTTATTTTTTTCCTAGATAATTCAATGCACTAGCTTAAGCTTTGCGCGATATTCTCACTCAATAGGATTATTAATGCTGCTACAGGTGGTTATTCAGTCATACAGAACCAGTAAACCAAACAGAAAAGCTCTTTTAGTTGTACTTGTGACCGCAACGTCTACGAATGTCGCTTTGAGGTAAAAAGTCATAAATACTGTAAAGAGAATTTTTAATGAAAATCGTATATAATGTTTTCTCAGCTTGACAAATCAACGAGCTTTTAGTTACTCAAGTTATATTATTATTCAATTCTAGACCACTGTTTGTCAGAAACTTTGAACAAGAGATCAGCGGTAAAGAAAGGGAGGAGACCACTTATCATCTGGAAACATTGCTGAAACAATACCGTATTCTAGCAAAGAAAATATGATAAATCAATCCTTAAAATTGTTTTGTTCATTACTTTTTTTCTGGAGGACCCTATAACTAGTCTGTCCGTTCCTCTCTGCTTAAAGTGTGATAATATGGCGGCAACAAATTCATGCAACTTGTCGCGTAACATTGTCATGTTGGAAGTTGAAGAGCGAATGTTACTCGTATTGCCACTCCACGCGCAACAATTTTTAAAGAAACCTTTCTTATTTAAATTTCATAAATTTGCTTTGCTGCAAAGAGTAGACAGAGCTTCATATCAAAAGCATTGCATACATTTG
>JANTNT010104648.1:0-11075 GCA_024752375.1 Entacmaea quadricolor
TTTTTTATTGTTGATAGTTACATTCGTTTGCATCTATTAGTGTGAACACTACACATCAAAACATGTTCTAACTAAAACATGAAACTTGTATCATTTTGGCAACTGAAACATCAACGTTTGGTGGTTTCAAAAGACACTGCCAAAGGAGACCACCAAATGTTAAAGTTTCAGTTGCCAAACTGATACAAGTTCCAAGCTTCAGTTAGAACATGTTTTGATGTCTAGTGTTCATGCTTGGATGCAAACAACTGCATCTTTAAGGAATTTTTAAAATTTGTAAGCCACATTCCTTTAGGGGTATTTTTGATACTTTCAGTAGCAAGCACCCCCCCCATTCTTTTATACAGAACCCTATCCCTTGGATTTGAATCTGCAACCTTCTACACAACAGAGACCGAAGCTCAAACAACTGAGGCACCTTAATTGACAGCAGTCAAAAAAGTAGGCTATTACAAAAGAAATAAAAATTTAAATCTTGGAATGACCTCATAGAGACGAATAGATGTGTAGTTGTTTGGCATTAGATAACTAAATACCAGAAAAGAAATGCTATTATAGATCAGAAATGGACTTTAGAAGTTGATTTTTGCAGAGGGAGGAAGGCCGGAAAACCCAGAGAAAAAAACTTTTAAGCAAGGGAGAGAACCAACAAACAACTCTAATCACCACATATAACACTGAGCCTGACGGGACTTGAAGCCAGATCACATTGCGGTGAGAGGCAAACTGCTCTCGCTGCTACGCTATCCTTGCCTCCCTTTAGGCGAACAGAGTTTCATGCAGTTTGAAGGCTAGCCCGAATTCTATTTTCATGCAGAGTGCATAATTAAAGGTAACATTTAATTTGTTTGATCACTTTGGTTAAGCTTTACTGTGTACACAAATTTTCAAATTCTTCAAATTTTAGGACTTACTTATTTCATTTTCAGCATGGTACAGATTTTCATTTGCTTGACTTATCTCTTCATCTGTGATTGGTTCAAATACTGATTCAGTCTACAAATAATAACTTATTGTTAATTCAACTAGTATTTCTGTTTATTTAAGGCCACCATTAGAAAGTTATAACGGGATCTATCATAAAGGAATACAGGGGTGTAGTGATAACCCAGGATCAGGGGGTACACAGTAAAAATCTTGAAAAATCTTATTTAAAATTTTTTCCCCTATACATTTATTTAAATTGCCAAAACTTTTTGGGGGGGCACATGCCCCCCCTTGCTGTGCTACTGAAGGAATAGAAATTTTGCAACAACCAGTCACAAGGTACAAAATCTGCCAAAAAAGAATGGTAAAAGAATGTGACAGTCTTCAAAACAAAAAGACTTCAACCAGTCAACCTTGACTTTTCTGTTTTTGATGTTCTGGTGCATAGCTTGCCATCCAGCAAGGCAGGTTTTGTACCACCATGTGACTTGTGTTACAAAGGGCCTAGAAGAGACTTCTCTCTCCCCACTCAGTTAAGTTTTCAAATAAAAAATTCTAAATAAACACTTTTTTCTCAAGGCTAATTTACATGGTACAACTCTTCCCTACAACTATCACATGCAATCTCCAATGCCATGCTCACAACACTCTACAACCTCCTTATCATGACTTTTGTGTATGACTGTTTAATGTTCAAACTTTGTAAACTGAACAAAATCCAAGCAGATCATTGGCTAAAACCAATCGCATGACTTTGCTGTATCTATGGACAACGGGTTGATGCTGTGAACAAAAAATGGACACTTTTAGTGCTGTGAAGGACAGTGAAAATTATGCTGATTGATGATGGCTGCCCCAAATGAAAAGAACAGTTTTCGGAATTGATAAACAGAAAGTTTCATTTCTTACTTTGGAAATGATATTCAACTGCTGGTGAGTTGCTGTTGCAACAAAGGGAATTAACTCACAAGGTCCAGCAATCCACTCTTACAGCCAAAAAGACAAAAACAAGATTCAAGAAGGTCATCTTTTTAAATTTAAATGAACTTTATCAGTTTACTAAAGGAAAACAAGAAAGTTTAACCAGTTGTAAGTCACTAAAGGGGCATTTCAGACAAAGACTACCTAACAAATGAGTCTCACTCTCTAAACAACGCAAGCAAATCAAGGTAACTGCATGTACTGTACTTCTGTGAACTGCTTGTTCAACCGTACATGTAAGTTTGTTTATGTTTTTATTTCTCTCCACTCGGAGAAAATAAGATTTAAGGAAGTCTTCTCTTGGAATTTAAAGAAACTATATTATTTTAGTGAGAAAAAGTAACAATAAACGAACAACGTTTCAGTGTCACCGACACCATCATCAGGTTCAAATGATAAAATATATTAATAAAATATTAAATAAAGACTTGATTATGCATATAACTTATATTTTTATCATTTGAACCTGATGATGGCATGGGTAACACTGAAATGCCGTTCATTTATCATGTTACTTTTTCTTATTTAATGTACATCATTATTGCTACTTTTATTTTATTTTACTAAAGGAAAACAAGCAAGTTTTAAGCATTTTTAGCCATTTATTTAACAAATGCTAGCAAACAAGTCTGCAAAACAACACAAAAACTTATAAACTTAAATATAGTTGTTTAATTACAGTTTCTAAGTTTCTGAAAAGTTGTTGAAAAAAAATTCCTTTTGCTTTGTTTAGAAAAATGTTGCTTTAATTTATCAGTATTATTATAATCTCTGTAAATTCATAAAGAAAAGAAAAGCAAAAGCTATTTTTATCTCAAGATTTTGATCTCGTGTTTATAATTTTCATTTATTATTGAACAAAGCACTAACAGAAAGTCTTCTTGCAGTTTACTCAGTTTGAATATTAAAAGGGTTCTTTAGTCTGTTCATTAATGGGGAAATACATGCTCTTGTTACCTGTATAATGAACTAGAAATTTTTTTCACACTGCACTCAGCCAGCAACCTTGAGCAGTATTTAAATTTCTTGTTCATTATACAGGTAGCTTGAGCACCTATTTCCCCATAATGAACGAACTAAAAGTCTCTAACCCATAATTAAAACATTTCTTAAAACCTTAAACAATCAAAGTCATGGCATCAACACACTGCATGCAATAGTTGTAGGGAAAAGTTGTACCATTTAAATGGGTCTTCAAGGTTGCACAAGTATCAGAATTCACGAAACGTGATAGGCCACAAACCCAGAACAGCAGTTTTGAATGAGAATCAGCAAACAGTTTTAATTTGAAAGTAATTCCCATTAAAAATACAAAAAGGATATATTTTGCTCTTTAATAACAAAATTTGATGCAAAAACCATTGAAATTTGTTCAACAGCCTATTCCAATTGGAGGCATAACATACTAACTACTAATCTTCTCATGATTATAAGCTGCATGGCTGCCAATGGCGCCTTGTAATGCAGCCTGTAAAGTCTTCCTCTGATGACACTGAACTGTTAAGCGCATTGAGACACGTGAAATGCACTATATAAGCACCCACTATTTATTTATTTGTCAAGTTTTGATGTGCCAGCAGACTTGAAAAAAAGGTCCATTTTAAAAATTGCTCTGACCCCATCAATTTTGTTTCCAAAAATTACAGATTTTCTAATTTCTTACCCCTCTCTCCTCCCATAGAGCAGATTTCATGACTGTGAAAAAAGTACATTTTGAACATGCCGTGCCATGACCGCGCCATGAACACCACATTTTGATTGGATTTTGCGAAGGTTTCTTGCATGAGCAAGTGTCAATATGGTTGTGCCATGCTGTCCCATGTTGTGTCATGTCATACTATACCGTGCCATGCCGTGATATACTGACGTGTGAAAGCAATGCAATTGGATGAGAACTGGCCCAGGCACCTTGTGATTGGCTTGCAAAAGAAGCCGTTTGAGTGTTCGATGACATGACACGTTGATGTTGAAATGTTTTGCTTTGTATGATTGGAGGAATCCATGCCGTGACCGTGTTGCATGCCATGCTTTTTCACAGTCATACGAAATCTGCTCTAAATAATAAGTACAGTCCCAAGCCAAGGAGCCTTAATTTTTTTGATGTAAGTATTAATGCAGTAACTTTTGTAAATAAAAATCTTACCAAGTACTGCCTCTGTGTCAGACCAGGAGAGGATGATCTGGAAGACTGAGAACTAGACAACAATGAGCTATTTTCTCTTGCTGGAGTTATATGTCCATTATTTGATGTTACTCTGATGGCTCTTGACTAATGCAATCAATAAGAGATTGTTATATGAAAATTGAAATTGGATATCTGATAAGATAACCAACTTGTAAGAAATTCAACTTACTGATTTTTTCACTTTGTTTTTAAAGCACAAAAGACACTGATACTGCCATGGTTGATAAAACAAAAAACCCACTAGATAAATCACAAATGCTGAAGTCTTGAAGTATGTTGTGAAAAAGGGCTTCTTATAACCTTCACCTTGGAAAATATACTGAAACGAAAACAGGAAATTAAGATGGTCATTGTCAAAACAACATAATATAGCACTTAAACAGCACTTAAATGCAATAAACATTTAAGGGATGTTTAAAGTATCCCTTTAATGGTAAATAATCGAAAACTTTCCGCAAATTATGATGCTTTGAAATTAATATTAATTTTATAGTAATTACATGTAAAACTAACAATTTTCTTTAAGAATGTCTAAAAGACCTATATTGATCTAATATTCTATTTTCAAACAAAATAAATTGACAAATTAGTTGCCATTAGAAGCAAATGGTCATATTTTGACAAAAAAAATGATGCTCCAATTTGTCTTAAGTAAAGAATTATAGTTTCTTAAAATATTACTTACCGAACTTAATTCTGCCGATGCAACCCATATCACGTTAACCAGAAGCAGAACCAACATTCCCAGAACTAATCTTCTTTTACCACGAACATTTTCATCGGGTGAAATTAAAAATAATTTGATCGATGTCCAACAGGATTTCAATGACGTGCAAGCGAAGCAATCCATGTCATGTCTATTAAAATTCTATTAAAAATCAGTTCTTTTTTGGTTAAAAATACCAGAAGACTAACACACTGTCTATCAAGTGTTAAAAATGAAAGCCGATCGGCTTTTTTTAAAATCGAGATCTACATTTTTATCTTGTGTGATTTTTTCCCATTATTTTCTCACTAATTAAAGTCTTAGAAGTTAAAATCGGCCAGAGAAATCAAGTCACGTATTCGGACAGCTGTAAATCACTTCCGATGATAACCCTTTTTGTTCCTCTGTCAACAAGCTTACAAAGGAGTTGTCAAGCGATTTTTAAAAGCAAAATATCTTGAAAAGATAACTTGAAGCTCGATAACTCGGTAGTGTTTTTTTCGCAATCAGTCGGCCATATTTTTCTTTCGAAGTACACCGCTGGAAAAACTTAGGGCTCATGAATTTTCCACAGGGAGCCCAAGAAGTAATTCAACGCTTTTACGACCGTTGTCATGGCAACAAATACTTCTCTTTATTAAATTTAAAAACAATGTTCCTTTTATGAAAGAATCAAAACATTGAGGAATTATTTCGTTTTACGGTGATCACTAGGGTTTCTTACTGAAACAAAGTAATTATGAAAAAGGAGAATGACGTAACGATTTTATCCATTCAAATTTAAATTTACATAACAAGATAAAAGAGAATAAAAGGTTGACGAATCTTGACGAATTGGATGAAAGCCTTTACTAATTCAAAGCCTTTGGGCTACGAATAATCAGTTGCTTTGGCTATAAACAATATGTTTATTAATTTTTGTAGTGGCATTGGTGAAAATTGAAAAATCACCCAAGCCTTTAAAGATTGATTTGTCAATGACATTTCTGTATGTATTTAAGTATTTAGCTTCCCATTTTGTTCATAATTGATCAGTGAAAATCTAAGGTTTTCTAGTATCGCTAGTATCTGAGCTTTTCGAATTCAAGTCAAATATTGTTTAAAATTTTTAATGGTTTTAAAAAATGCGGGCAAAAGTATCTGATTATTAGGGAAATTTTTAATTTTGCTAAAGATATCGCCTCTCAGCGGCCAGAGAAAAAAAGGTTTTTTCTGGAAAACAAACACTTGAGACGCGGCGCTGCATGACTATTGGGAGACTGGTGGGAATAAAGGAACTTCCGGTGCATTTGGCGAAGTGATAGATAACTGCCATCAAGTGACCATTTGGTCTTTTCTAACGCGGTAAAACCATGGAATACTCCTAGGCCTGGAAATTCAGCTACTCTAGTCTGATCTCAATAGATTGGGAAAGATTTATCCTTTGATTATAAAGGCTTAAAGGTTGAAGAGATATATGAACGTCTTTGATTACGGGGAACTCGATCTGTCATTTCGACCCTGTAAACTGATCGACCCAGTCATCTCATTCTTTGATAAACTCGACTCTCCTTCTGACCTGCTAATCTTGTCAAATTCTATGCTACTGTCTGTCCTCGAGAAAATCAGAGAGATATTTTCAGCTGCATTTTGTATTCGGTAAACAAGAAGTCCGAGGAACGATCGGTTAGTCAAACAGTGGACGAGAACAGCTGTGTTTCAACGATACCTCGATAGTTGAACTGCCTTTGAAATATAACATGAAAAGGTACACATAAAAACATACGTCGTATAAAAGAAATATTTGGATATTTTTCGATTGGAATTTTAGAAAAAAGCCTGTGGTATCTGTTTATTCAGTTGTTTTAGGACATAATTAACTGAGAATAGCCTCTGGAGTAGAATAATATTGTAAGAGAACGGCTTGAAGAAATTTCGAAATCTGTATGATAATGGCGTCTACGAAAAGCAAGTCGCTCAAGGCCCCGATATTAGACGACGAAAAAACCGAGGAAATAGATGTCGAGGAGTTAAAAAATGACTTGGATCTTAAGGCAAAACCTATAAACGATTTAAAGGCAAGTCAAGTTTTACAGAAAGGAAGTTTGAAATCTTCAGAAGCCGAAGTAGCGAAGACACCGGTTTCTAACTACATATTTGCAGCTGGTAAAGCCAATGGCGAGAATCGAGGCTCAAGTTCAATGAACGCCGATTCTTCGTCTACGATTAAGCAAGAAAGAACGCAGACAACGGCGGTAGGAGAGTTTAAAGAAACTAATACATCATCAAAGTTGGGTTTGGGTTGGGTAAGTTTTGAGGAAGACGGGAATAAAATGGCTGTGTCTGACTTAGTAACACAACAAACCAAGGGAACTCCCCTTTCACCGGTTGTCAACGGCGATTTAGGTCACCAAACCACCACAACTTCTGAGACAAAAACACAAAGAAACATAGAAAAATCCATTGAAAATTCTACTTCGAGTTCATCAGTGATTCAAGAAAAAAGCTTCTCAGAGGCGAAATCTAATGATTTTGATCCTTCAAACCCCAATAGCCTAATTAACGGACATATTAGGCAAAATGTCACAACACTTAGTGGTTCGTCGCCTCATAATATTGACATTGATGCATCTAGTCCAAACTGGGTGACTTTTGAAGATTCTTCTGAAGCAAATAAAGCCAAAGGATTTAGTTCCATTCCTAGTGGTTCTGAAGTCAAAAAGCAAGCTTCATCTTCAACTCCACCCAAGCCAAACTGGGTAACATTTGATGAATCCAATAAACAGAAAAAAGTGCATGAAGAAGATCTGAGTATCAGAGTGTCAGTTGAAGAGCAGTCGTATGCTTCTCCATCAACACCAAGCCCAAATCCTTTCTTAAATGCACCTGTTATTACTTCAAGGCCACCTTCAAGTCTCTTTCAAAGCCAAGCTCCTTTAACGGTACTCACAAGCACTAACCCATTCCATTCTGGAAATTCCATTCAAGGATTAACAGCCGCTGAGGTATCTTCATATTCAAGTGGAGCTGCACCGCCACCAGTTGTGTCACCTGACCTTTCAACCACAAACCAAACCACAGATCTCTCACAGTGGGTATTTCATGATGTTAGTGTTTTTGAGAAAGGGTTTAAGTCTAGCCAGTCTGACAACGCTGTAGAGGTAAAACAGACGCTTGTGCAGGTTAGTCCACCATTGCCATCCACTGCAGTTGTTCAGATAGAAGAGGGTGTTGCTGCTGCAGTTGAGAGCGCAAAGGAAGAAAAACCAGCCATAATACAAGAGTCAGATGATGAATCTCTTGGTGAAGATTTCAACCTAGCCACAACAAATACTTCGTGGAATATGCTTCTTCGTTATCCAGACAAAAAAAAGAAAATCAGTTCAAGAGAGTGGAAGTCAATAGTAATCAAACTAGATGGCAACACTTTAAAGATTTATGAAGAATATGAGCTTTCAGCACCCTTCAGAGAGATCCCTCTGCAAGCTAGCTTCAGTTTTGATCCAATACGATTGCAGCCAAGTGGTCGCCATGGTAAAGTCCATACAACAAAACTTGTGTATTTGAATTATAAAGAAACAAGGAGTGTGCGCCAAAAGGGAACTTTTGAGCACATTGCCGAAGGAATGGCAATCATTAAAGTTGGCTCAGCAAGTCATATTGTAATGAGAGAATTTATTGAGGCAGTCGGGAACTCAATTCGCACTCTTCCTGCTTATAGAGACAGAGGAATTACCTACCGTAAAGATGAAGTGTTTGTTGATGTAGATGACACTTGCTATGCATTAGTAAATGGTGATGGGGAGGTTAAAAAGCAAGGAGGAAATGTGCGAATCAAAATTAGAGCATTTTTAACTGGAGATCCAGAATGCCAGTTGGTACTGAATGATATTGTAGTCAAAGAAAAGGAAGAAGCAAGACTAAGAGGTGAATTAAAACCACAACACGTTCATCACTGGATTAAGTTAAGGGAGTGCTGTTTTCATAAGTGTGTGAATGCGCCTTCATTTGATGAGTCTCATGCCATCATTTTCCATCCATTAGATGCCTGTACATTTGAATTGATGCAGTTTAGAGTAAAGCAACATAAGCCATTACCTCTCTCTGTCAAAGCCTCACTCATCATACATAGCGAACAGAGGATTGAACTAAGGGCTGAAATAAAACTTTGTCAAGACACAAAAATGTCAAAGTATGCAAGAAACAATGTTACATTTAGACTCCCAATTCCCGAGACCTGGGTGCCACTATTCAGAACAGGCGGGTGGTTAGGGCGAGAGAAATCTATAAAGTCAAGTAAAGGGAAGCGTGCCGCAGGAATTAAAAGCAGGCTGAAACATTCTAGGTGTTCTATTGCAGCCAGTCTTGGTACAGCACAGTATGAACCAGAATACTCAGCGGTGGTTTGGAGGATTGATAAACTACCTCTTATACAAAGCAAGGTTCCCGTAGATGCTCCACAAACATTGAACTGTCTTCTCGAGCTGCCAGCTGGAATGGAGTGCCCAGAGAATTATCAACCTTACGCCGAGCTGGAGTACGACGTTTCTTATGTCCTCCTTTCAGATACTACAGTAATAGCTGTTAAAGTATCTAACAGAAGTATCCCTGAAAAATGGGTATGCTATAAAGCATTTTATCAATACCACATAGACATGACTGTGCAGAGGCCTTCCAGTGGAACGATCAAGGATGTAGGCTGCTCACAGCAGTGATATAGGTAAATTAATTTTTGTTATTATCCATAATCGATAGTAAATATATATATATATATAAGTTTTTTTGTTCAAATTCTAACTTAATGGCAACTGGTACAAACTTGCATGTGGCTCTAAAATAATATTATTTAACTATACAAAATTTTAAGTTAATATCATCTGTTATTCTGTGTTTTGGCAGTGCATTATAGAGCTGTTACGTGTGATGTCACTGAATTTTAAATTCATGCATCTTTTTTGAAAATCCTAAAAAAGATAAAAAAACACTTCTATTAGGGTACTGGCAAAATTTCATTGAGTTAGAAGCATTAGTTAGCAAAATATTAAATTTTGAAGTTCAGAATTTTTCCATACAAAGTTTCTTATTTTTGGCTTGGCTGGATGCAGTTGGTCCCAGACAAAATTACGAGACTTTGTATGGGGATATTTTTACATTCAACACCCATATCTCAGCCGTTTTGCTCTCAAATGATCCCAAGTTTTCTTTCAGTGTATATTTTGAATGTTGTTCTATAAAAAGTTAGTCTTAGTAAAAAAATCAAAATTAGTTTTTTTGAGGTCATCACTTAAAAGACCTATAAACATTCTCTGTCCAACAGCTTGTATTCCTATAGAGCTGCAAAGTGTGATGTCATTTGAATGAAAAATAGAGTTCCGGGTACAAATATAAATTCATCTCTGCAGAGATTTAAAAAACTTTTCTCCTATTGCATGATTTTTTGTTCATATATATGATTGTTGGAAAAAGACAAATCATTAGATCAAGTTATTTCAAGATTTTAGCGTTCTTTTTGTGAGGTTGGACCTGGAAATACGTCACAACTTTGGAACCCTATTTGGTCTCTGCCAAGAAATGAAAGAGCTGTCCACTTTTGCTGGTTTTTGATTGGCCAATGCAACAGCAAAAACCAACTAAAACAATTACAGTGTGACTACTGTAACCAGGAACCACTTTGACAACTAGAACCAATCAAGATTTAGAGTGAAAACAATGCATTTCAACTTAAGCCAATTCTAACCAATCAGGAGCAAGTTAAAAAACCAAAATCTTATTATCTTACAAACAAGAGAAGGAAACATTGTGATTGGCTGAGTTCAAGATTCTGGTAATCTCTCATAATTGGCTCAAGTTTTCACTCTAAATTAATCTTGATTGGTTCTCATTGTCTAAGTAGTCCAGGTTTCAGTAGTCACACTGTAAGTAAGAAAATAAATAAGCTAGTATTATTTGTATTATGTATAGGCCAAAAGGAACAAAGCCAATGCAAATGATAATGTGTAAAAAAGTTAAATATTTTTTCAAATATAATATTAAGTAGCTGTTATTATGGTTGACCTAATTTTTTTATATGTGTACATTTGAATGCCTTTGGGGGGACTCCCTAGTCAAGAAAGATCAGAGATGCTTGTTGTATGTTTTAGGCATTAAAATTAGAAATTTGGTATCTTTTAGTATGTTGAAGAAGAAATCTGTGCATATTAAACTAGACGCATATCTGCGTGAACTCGGGATTCCTTTTTCAATAAAGAAACATAATAATTGAGCAATTACTAGTAATAGCTTAATTTAGCTGTTTGA
>JANTNT010104759.1:0-11073 GCA_024752375.1 Entacmaea quadricolor
ATTCATTCATTCATTCATTCATTCATTCATTCATTCATTCATTCATTCATTCATTCATTCATTCATTCATTCATTCTAGTCACTGATAAGGTGAATGTTTGGCACTAGAATACAAATAATACTTGGAATTAGGAAGCACTGAAGCATAGCTTCAAGCTGTATGTGGGTTATTCTATGCAATTCACATATAATTTAGATAATTTCCAAATAAATCTAATATTCAACTATGAAACGCACATATTAAATATAAACATTACATATTTCGCAAAAATGCTTTAAGATATGATGATTACCCATTTGAGATCGCGCCCCTTTGGCCATCAGATTGAGGAAATTTTATTAAGAATAAATACTTTAGAATTGTTTGTATAAAGGTACTATATACACAGCCAATTTCGTGATCCAGATACGATATTCCAAAATAGAGAATATGCCGAATGAAGTCACATATTCTTAGTTCAGTACATTTAAATATTTTATATCGTTGATTTCAATTAGATTTAACACTGGTATGGTTTCAAAGTTTAACATATATAATCTTGGAGAAAGTGAGAAAAAAATATCTGCCCCCAGTTTTCAAAACTGTACTTATATCCTCGTATTTTAACACATTTCAGGAAATCGCAGGATTTATCCCTCTTTAAATCATTGAGGTTTTGTAAATCCATAAAGACAACGAAGTAACGAGTCTAGAAAAATAAGGTTTTAAACCATTTAGCAGATTGAATAAGATATATAGATAGAGATCCTACGAAGAGTGAACATAGTCATTTATAGAAGCATGAAATTAGTAATAACGCAGCAAAGCCAATTGAAATATATAAGAATAACTGTATGAATATTTGTAGGACATGAAGCAACTTAACCAAAGAAGGATGAATTGTGAAGATACTCATTCGAATAAGGCTTAAAGCTTTCTATCCGAAAAAGTACGACACAGGAAGAAATTTCCTCAGCAGGACGTGAAGGATGTTATCCAAAAACGCGTGAGACATGAAGATACTAATTCGAATACGTAAGGCTTAAAGCTTACTATCCGAAAAAGTACGACACATGAAGAAGTTTCCACTGCAGGACGTGAAGTTTATTATCATAAAAAAGCAGGAGATTTGAAGCCCCTTAAACCACCAGCAACATTTTTTGAATACTTTATCCGAACAAGATACCGGACAAATCCATTTATCCGACAGACATGGCATCAGGAGGAGAAATTGATGGGCGTTTACAAGTGCTATCAATCATTCCAACTGAGTTTGGCCGTGTACGAGTTTGAAGTTGAGACTGCTCTCCATTTTGTATATCACTTGCTTGTTTGTAAAAACGAACAGCTGTCTCGTGTAAACCCTTTAAACGTCGATGATAAAAATACATTAAAAATGAATCTGTTGGTAGTGTATGCGTATACTAGAATGGTACGGTATTTTAGATTGATTGAAGATTAAGAAATCATAAAAGAAAATTAGTATTTAAAGAATGAAAATATAAAGCCACGAAATCACAAAAAGAGTAAAGCAGTATTAAAAATTTAAGGAAAAGGTAACAAGCTATCAATTGAAAAATAGATTATAATTTTCATAGACAACAAAAGTGAAATGGGAAATAGGAAAAATATTTTTAACAGATTTAGATATTGATTTGCGTATATTCGAAATGAAATTGAAAAGCGCCTAGATAGTACTTTGTACATTTTACATTGTACATTTTTGCCTGTTTTTTCAGAAATCAAGTCAATAGTTCGTTGCTTTTTACATTAGCTAGAAATATTTTTAAAGAATAGAAATCTAAGGAAAAAGTATAACCACAGAACTAACCATTTTGCTAGGTGATCATTTACAGTGAATTAAACTTTCACACCAATTAGTATTAGAATTATTTAACCTTACGAACTCAATGGGCTCTTTTTTTGGCCTCCAAAATACTGTCATTAAATTAAATTATTCAGTCATTTCAGACTGTAATCAATTGTCAATAATTTTATTACAAATAATTATTGTACATTATTATTAAGATAGCATGCTTTACTTTTTTGATACATACACACTTTATTAATGACATACTACTGACCTGATCATAATATAACTTGGCAAGGTTTACGAGGGCTTCAGCAACTCGAGGATGGTTAGTTCCCAGGTTTTCTTCATAAATTCGTAGAGCACGTTCATATAAAGGTAACGCCTCAGACTGCTTGTTCTAAATAAACAGTATGATGGGATTTACTCAGTTTACTTTACTTTAATTGTTTTACATAGAGCAGATTTCGTATGACTGTGAAAAATCACGGCACGCGACACGGTCACGGCACTGATTCCTCCAATCATACAAAGCAAAACATTTCAACGTCAACGTGTCACGTCATCGAACACTCAAACGGCTTCTTTTGTAAGCCAATCGCAAGGTGCGCGCGTCAATTCTCATCCAATCGCATTGCCTTCACACGTCAGTGTATCACGGCACGGCACGGTTCGGCACGACACTTCACGGCACGGCCATGTTGACACAGGCAAAAAACCTTCGCGAAACCCAATCAAAATGTGGTGTTCACGGCACGGTCACGGCACGGCACGTTCAAGACGTACTTTTTTCACACTCATACGAAATCTGCTCTAGCAGATAATACAATAATTACAGAGAGTAATGATAAAAAGCTATGGGGAGAACCCGAAAGAGGAAAGGACCTACCTTACAAAATACAGGTTACCCAATGCAAACAAAAAGTGAGAATAATTACCAAGGAAGGAAAGACATAAGATTTTAATGTATAAACAATAAAATACATATCACAAATTGTGTTACATATGTGCATAATTAACTTATTAAGTTATATATATTTACCCAAAAATCAGAACTAATTGTTTAACGTATGTGCATAATATAATAACTTTTTTATGTACATGTATCGTACCCCAAAATCACCCCAGATAAACCTTAATGGCCAAAATCTCTGTCAATATCTAACTTAAAGTCGGATTAATTCGTTTTAGATTATTTCCATGCATTACAATTAATTGATGCAGTTGATTGATCAGATTACATGGTTAGGCTATTGTGGACAAGAAGTATTTTGTCGGTGGGTTGGGATAGGGTGTGGTGGGAGCATAGGAGTCAGTCAGGAGTCAGTCAGACTGCACAGCGACAGTAATAAAAACCCATGCGTAATAGACCTTTTTACCGATATGGCGGCCATACTGATTTATGGGATGCCCAGGGGGCAAATTAGTCAATATCTGACCAGGAAAACTTTAAAAAAATCAATTACAGCGATTCTCAAAATTCTGCGAACTCATACACTTCAACGACTTGTTGTGAAATTGGTTTTACGCTGCCGTCAATCAGTACTAATTAGTCGGTACCTTTTATATTCTTGATCGGCGGCAGTGAAAAACCAAATTCCAACGGGCAACTTGCAACTACCGCACAATATTGAGAATCGCAGTAAAGCAATAAATTTTTGAAAAATTATAAAAATACACAACACATGTAGTAAGTAAGAGTAAAAGAACACAATGGATAGTAATAAAAAATGAAATAAAAATATAATACATTGTAGCTTCTCCACAGTCTATAGTTTTCTGAGCATTTGCCCCCCTGGGCATCCCATAATGTCTTGCTTAAAACAATAGAATTCGAAATGGCCTCCATTTCAGTAAAAAGGTCTATTAAAAAGCTTTTATAAAATCAGGTTGTATACGTTGGTGGATAGAGACTGTTGGCCATTCCTCAAAGAAATCACTTGTATAAAATAATTTTCCATTTCAATGTGTTTTCCCCTCCCCCTACCCATTGTTGAATATTCATTGGTGACGAGGCCAATGCACAACAAATACAACATTGATTGTGGGGATGAAGGAAACAACTGAAATGTGGCAAGTCCTTCAAAAGCTGTGCAAAAATGGCAATGAAATAACAGGATTGGATTGGATTGGATAATGATCTTTTAGGTTTACTACAAAACCGGTATGAGTAAAATCACTGTAGGAGAAAAACGCTTTAATGCCATTCTTGAATGTGACCAATCTAAATAAGAATTTAGCAAAAATTAAATCAAAGCTCCTAGATCTGTATTTAGGGATACCTGGAGACACAAGACAACTGCCAGGTTGTTCAGTGCTGTTCCTACACTTGGATGGTTTTCGCCAAGGACTTTCTCACGAGCTTCAAGTGCTTGTCTAACAAATTAAAACAACAATAAAGAAAAGAATACCAAGAGTTTTTTTCACGAAACAGATAGCAGTGTAAAAGTAAGACCAATAACTATATCCTCGCTTCTAAAGTCAATATCTTTAAAAATATATTCATTTACCTGTAAAGTGGTTCAGCTTTAGCAAACTTGCCCTTTCAATATAATAGATAAGACAGTTAAGTTTAGTAAGGGTATCTACGTGTCAAATATATCATAACGATAAAATATTAAATGAAAAGAGAGGCATTAATCCAAGTACTAAAAACTAAGATTTGTACTGTACAAAATTTCCGGTCCTATTTCTCTTTCAAAAATCTTAGAACTTATAAAAACTTTTCAAGGTATCTTATGCAGAGAAGGCTTACCAACTTTCTATACAACACAGCCAAATGTTTGACAGTTGATGCTAAACTAGCATGATGTGGTGGCAAAGCCTATGTAACAAAACAGATAAGGAAATATTTCAGATGTACTCAAACAAACAAAAAATACAGTAGTACTATTCGTGAACCGAAAGTAAAGTAAAATCAAAATAAATCTCATTTTTGTGTTACCTTCATTCGTATCTCCAATGCCCTTTCATATAATGGCTCTGCTTTTTCACTCCTAGGAATTATCAAATAATTTGACAATTAATTTGCAATAAAGAAAATGAAGTTGCACAAAATACATCAGAACTAGTTTTCTTAACGAGAATATCCCTCTCGTTTAGATAGACTTTTAGAAAAGATGAACTGTTATTGGATAATTACCTAATTATTTGATTCCAAAAACCTTTCAACCATTTACGGAAATGCAATTTTTTTTCTTAAAAACCGATGAATATGATTAAAAAGCTAGTTGAAAAACGCGCACCTTTACCGCCAAGCGACCGCCGATGCTAAGTGAAAACAAAAGTTATAAATCCAAAGCATATCTTTTTTTGCTGCAACTGTGACCATGGATATTTTGGTTTAAACTTACATCTTGAGATCGTTGTACAAAGCAGCAAGATTATGTAGTGATTGAGCAACGTCAGGGTGATCTTTATCGAGGACTTCTTCGCGCATTTCAAGAGAACGTTGAAGAAACGACTGGGCCGCTCTGAAAACATAATTGTACATGTTTTTAACCGCATGAAAAATTCCAACGTAAGTCAAAAATGTTCATGCTGTTTCTGTTCAAATGTATTTTTGTAAGAGAGTACTCACTCATGATTATTTTGGAGATAAAGTAATACTCCTAATTCATTTAGTGATTTTGCAACTTCACTACTGGCGGGACCAAGAACAAGTTCTTCAACTTGCAGCATTTTTTTCTTGAGACTTTGATTCTCGGCCTAAAAGGAAATTAATGAAGAAATAAAATGATATTTTAAAGTTAAATCAGACAAATTGTAACATAACAAAGGAAATCAATTCTAATTTTGAAGAAAGAATTGAAACTCTTCGGAGCCAGCGGTTCGTATTGGAATTTAGATGGTGCCGGGGAATTGAGAGAATGTCCTAACTTATTATCCAACTGAACTCGGTAGAGTTTATTTCTTTATATGGAAAACTTACCAGTGCTCCAGTCTTTCGTCGAATAGCAGTCGCTCTTTTGTGGTGTACTTCAGCTAAGCTAAACCTTTAAACAAAAACGGGAACAATAAGTTAATGAAAAACAGGCAGAAAGTGGTTGGGAAGCCAAATGCCCGTTTTTAAAAAATCATTGAAAAGACGACTAACTTTTCGTTTTTCTTGTACAACATCGACAAACCTTCAAGATCCTAGAACAAACGAGAGATCAATTATTGCATGTATCCTAAAATAGAAAAGGACAAATTTTTAAATTTTTAAATATTTTAGAACTGGTTTGTAATCACTTATTAGATTACAAGATCTTACAAGAGATAAGTAAATGTACGATTTCCATTGAGGAATAAGAAACTGGCTAAAGATTCCAAATAAATGAATAAATGAACATTAGATATACGTGTACATACTTTCACAAGAGCATGATGTTCTATTCCAAAGATGTTTTGTGTGATCTCAATTGCTTGCTTATAATATGCCTCTGCAGCACTACGATAGAAGCAACAGAAAAATGCTTAAACAATTATAATTGAACTGTTTCACTTTATGCCGTTTTTTTTTTTCCAATAAATGATAAATATTATAAACAAGAGTGACCGACCAAAATTTAAAACCAAAATATTTTTAAAAACGTAAAGGATTCAAAGACACAGAGAAATGATAAGTTGAATATGTAAACTTTCTTTTGACAAAGATTTGCATTTTTACGGTCACGTGACAAAGGCAGCATTTTAAAGGTATTTAGATCTTACATATGAATTAGATTTTGAACCTTGTCCATCGGTCTACACAGAAGATATTTGAGAAAATACACATGCAAATTAGGTCACGTGACCTATTTTCGTAAATATCTCCTGCATGGGAACTACTTTTTCAAACGGGAAAAGCTAATTTTGAAAGACCTCGGAAAAAGAAAGAGAAAACAAAATTCATTCATATCGATAAAAAAAATTCAAATAAAGTCGTAACCTTGTATAACTAAATAGCACAGGTAACCCAAACAAACAAACGCCGAAAGCCTGGGTTGAATGGTTTGTTTTCCCCTATTTTATATCTGTAAACAAGTACCAAGAAGGACTTACCTGAAGTTCCCCCAGTGAGCGTAAAGCTCGGCTAGATGATGAAGCGATTGAGCCACAAGAGGATGGTCTGGATCCAAAACAGTTTCTCGTATCTCCAGTGACTTGTGCAGCGGTGGAGCAGCCTATAGAGCATTCATAGATTCAGTTTAAAACATGTAGCTCCTCCATCACACATTATCCCTGAAATACTAAATAGCTACTGACAACAGTCAATTACATTACCTGACTTAACAACCCTAAACACTTTAGGAAAAGTCCGACAGCCACAAACAAATCAGCCACACCAGCAGATGGGTCCTCAGCTATTGAAAAAATTAACAGAGTTTAAAGGCGAAAGTACAGTCAACCCCTACCGCAAAATACAGACAGCGAAAAGGAAAAGCTAAATGCTCAAATTTAAACAAGTGAGCAAGCACAAAAAAGTCCGAGTTTGGCTTATTTAATATATTCAAAGTGGACATATTAGAAAACAGATTTGTTCTATAAATGCGGTATTTGTCTGTGTAACTTATAGAACCATGACGGGAAGCAAGGGTGCCGTAATGGTAATGGTAATGGTATTTTATTATCTTCATCCCTAAACAGGGTTTTTCAGAAGTAATATACATACAAAACAATAATAATTGATAAAAATATATATAAATATAAAAATTTGACCCAGGTTCAAGTCCCACCCGGCTCGGTGGGGTATGTGAGTAGAGTTGTTGGTTGGTTTTCTCCCTTGCTTCGAGGGGTTATCTCCTAGTTCTCCGGTTTTCCTACCACCTGAAAAATCAATTTCTAAATTCCAATTCAATCTAGGAAATGTTCTCAATAGGGCTAATCTCTTTTATAATAAAGACAACCACTGGATATGAGCAAACGCGCTCTGGTGGCTACTCTACTACTACAATCGCGTGCAAAAGGTATTGATACACTTACACCAAATTTACATCAAATTAAAATAACGACGTACGCGAGTTTGCTTCCCCCTTCCCCCACTCAATGTTGGTTTGGTGGTTGAAACCAGCTCGAATGTGAAGCCCAAACAACATTGTACCGAGGAGAGGGGGAAACTGGTAATTAATTTCGTCTCTATTTCGAATATAAAATTAATCCGAGATTATTACCAGCTTCTTAGTGATAGTCTCATATATTTTGCATACGATTGTAGGCTATTAGCTCATATACCGTGAGTAGAGAGATCAACAAAATGGCCGCCGCAGCGGTAAACTTTCAAAGGCGAAATACAGACTTTACTAAGATATTTTTATTTCTCGTAACCCAGTGGTTGTCTGTATTATAAAACAGTTATTCCACTCAATCTCGTCGTACTTAGCTATCAGCTCATGTATACGACTCGATTTCGTGGAATAACTGCTAAATATCTCCATTCGCACTATTGTGCTATAAAATTGCTTTTAATTTGCTATTAATTTATCATTCTTACCTCCCTCCATGCTCTTGATAACCTCTAGATATAACTTCCCTAAATTAGACTGTTCTTCACCAATGTATTTCCAGTATTGCACCAACTCACAGACTCGACCTCTAATAGACAAAGTGTAACATACATTGTTAGTAATCCAAACCTATTATCTGTATAAGCTTAGTACAGTCACTGTTAAAAACGTTGTCCATATACAAATTGGAGGATCATTTTTATTGGCGGTCCCGTCTCTCCATACTTCACCTAACTAACCAATATCGAAGGGACGTTAAAGAACCGCTAAGGACGTAAAGAAACTCTGGGGATGACCACCCTTAGTGTCTGAGCTCTTACTAACCTTTTTTAATGGGATTTGTGGGAGGGGATAGGGGATTCTTAGGGGATGGGATTTGGTGTAGATTTGGTGTTGTGCCTAGTAGGGAACGTCGTGTCCTATGGTACTTCACCTGTCCTTCGGGCAAATCATTAAAATAAATAAAGAAATAAATTAAAAAAAAAAACACACACACACACACACACACACAAGGAACTAGTCATAAAGTACTTATATAAATATATTTATTCATATTACTCATATAAAAGTCTGTGTCACAATAATTACTACATTAAAATAACGATGACTGCCAAAAGTATGTCCTTAAAAAGTTTTATCGATTTTTTCAAAAATAGTTACTTTGCTATTGCTATTTATATATTATATAGTTATTTCTATAAAATACTTTGACCGCACCCCTTCTAAAGTTTATGATTAACGTGAAGATTCAGGGGGAATCCAAGGGATGTCCTGCGGTGCACCAGACTCCCTCTTAAATCTCACTCTTACGCCTTTTAAGAAGCATTTATATACATTTCTTTTCTTGGGACACCCCCTTAACACATTTCTGCATCCGCCCCCGGAATCATAGGGAGATAAAAAGAGACATTTGACATTTGATTTATACATTACCTTTCAAAGAATCTCATAAAGACATTTATATCCAAGAGACATTCTTTCAGCTTGTCCTTCTGAGATGTTTGCTGTAGAAGCCAAGGCATCTCATCGAGAAGCCGATGTGTCACACGACAATTCCTTTAAAAGTATACTTTGTATCAAACTCTAACCATAGCGTGATTACCTAACACTGATCAGTATGCTGTTTTTTATAATTTTTAATTCTTAATTTTTATTTTTATTTTAAAGAAAGTACGACACTTTTAAGTTTTATAACTGCATGTTTCGGCAACTACAATTGCCAACTTCAGAGTAATACAAGACTGAGTGGAAACAAATATATAGTGAAGAATAATTTACATAGATACAATGACTAATGACAAAGCTTTAGGTTGGTATGTTTAACCTGTTGACTTAGAGAAGGCTTACGTCAATTGATATGCAGCGCCTCCTTTATCTGAGATAAAATTTAGTGCTGGCACAATCAGTTATGGAGAAGCATTTACTGGAACACGCCTCATGACATGTCCTTGACCCAACTAGGTGTTTAAAATGTTGCAATTTTTATCTGAACAAAGGAGTTCACGAACGCGTGTCGAAAAGTGACGAACAGTTTCGCCAATGTAGCAGGCTTTACAGCCCGTGCAAACAAACTAATATACGACACGAGATCTTGATCCTTTGGGGATTCGTTCTTTAGTGTTAAAGAAGCTACCGATCCTAAAGGTGGTAAACACTAATTGAATATTAACATTCTTACAGTATTGTTTGGTTAAAGAATGTAATCGGTTTTGGGCCAGACGAGAAAAAGGACCAATAAATAGTAAATTGTCGTACTTTCTTTAAAAAATTTTGTTCACTTGCTACTATTGCGTCTTTTTTTAAATTATATGAAAATTTTAAATTTTGTGTTAGATTAGGGACCATTCATTTTTTATGGGATGGGGGGGGGGGAGCTGGTGGAAATTTGAAAAACACTATATATACTTTTGATGGCCCAACCCCTCATGTATGTATTTTTCCAGGTGGCCCATCCACAATACTATGTATTTTTTTGGATGACGCTGTATTATTTTGGGTGGCCCATCGTTTTGGGCTGTATTATTTTGGGTGGCCCCCTTATTTCCACCAGCCCTCCTACCCCATAAAAAATGAATGGTCCCTTATATAGAAATTTTAATAGCCTTAAAAGGCAAGTAGAAGTGCTAGAAATAACCCTGAAATTCCCTCAATGACCGTACATTCTATAAAAAAGGATTTTCCTAGAAAATGTATTTTCTTAAGGATTGTTAATTAACTGCATTCTTTGAGTTGTTCATGCTGGACTAGCACGTGCGCACGTGCTGTTTTTCGTAAGTACCGTTTACTACTTAAGGCGAGCAAAAATATCCACGTATCAGTTGCAGCACTGAACTACTGACGGTTGATTTTCTCGAAATGTCTTTAGAAGGAGAAGAACGAAACACTGACACTTTAGAAGAAGTCTTCGACAAGTTTAAAGGGTATCTTGACTCTAGATTGGAAGAATTTTCCAGATCGGTCTTGGATAACTCTGAAAAGAGAAGTTCTAGTAGAGACAAAGATACAGCTAAGAGATTACAAAGAGAGGCAGAAGCCCACAAATTGAAGAAAAGGGAAACCACAAACAATATCTCTTTAACGCAGAGATTTTAGATGATCTCAACTCGATCACTAAAAATATCGAGGAGGAGGATACGACTTCAGCCCTTAGCACCATTAAACGTACAACGCAGTTAGTGCAAAAACGTCAGAAGCTGATAAAAATCGCCGACAGAAGCGAAGCCGGTTGGCTAGCCGTTTACGAGTATGAGAGCGATGAACTGGCAGATGACTCTGCGGATGAAAAACGAATTCGGAAAGCTCAAGAGAAGGCTGCA
>JANTNT010104981.1:0-11068 GCA_024752375.1 Entacmaea quadricolor
GTTTTGGCCATAAATCGCAAAGAAACTCGCCTTTGAAGTTGAAATGTCGCGAAAAATGTTTATCTGATTAAGATTGTGTTGCTCGACAAACAAATATTTTTAAAAATCGTGAATTTTAAAAAGCAATCGGTTTTTGAGCTTTTGTATCTCGAAATGCTTGGCTTTGCCGTTGTTTGCCGTCCCACCGGCCATAGTTTACCTCTGATGAAAAGTTTGTCTGGCTCGGATTTACTAAAAGACGCTGGTATTTAGTTAGCACGAGCTTTTTTGAAGGTTGGCATTGCTTTTTTCTTCTAGAAACCAAATCATACGGAAGATCAGTGAACATTTGATATTCTGTGTCCTTAAGACGATAGCCAAGGGATAGAATCTTCTCTTTTGCTCGTAAGAACCTTGCAAATATTGGCCTTGGTTTGGATCCAACTCTTTTGCATGCCGTAACGATGTATACGCTGTAATCGACCGTGTAATCGCTGTAATCGACCGTGTAATCGACCGTGTAATCGCTGTAATCGACCGTGATCCCTGTAACCAGGAACTTTGTTCTCTCTAAGTAATAAGCCTTTTTGCAAACCAAATACACCACGATAATTGGCAAATAATAGATAATCCACCCCGAAAGTATGAGCGAAATCGTTTTTTTTTTTTTTTTTTTAAGACTTGCCATGATATGTTTGGGTTTTACTGACATCCTCTCTTAATTGATTTTGGTCATTTTCAAACATTTTTACATTAAAAGTACAAAATTCATTTGTGTCCGTTTTTAGCCGTTTCTGTTCAAAAAGCATGGACTATAGCCCGTGGTTGAGATCGATTTTGGTCATTTTCGAATTCAAACAATTTTCATTAAAAGTACATGAATTGCACTTTTTCAAGCATGGTTTTCACTGATTTTGGTGATTTTTACACCTTTTACATTAAAAATATCAAATTACGTGTCTTTTAAATGGCTTTAATGTGTATTTAGTGGGTGTAACTCATGTTTAAAAATTGTTTTTAATAGGGTTGAAATTGTTTTGAGGGAAAAGGTATGCTCGTTTTACAAGTTTTATGACGAGTACGCGACGTGTTCAGTCATTGATCATTAGAGCCACTGAATCTGCTAACACGCCGTTTCGCAATGTAACGTGCTAATTTGTACTTCGACAATTTAGATAAGTTTAACAAAAAATTTTCTGGAGGGGGGTCCTGGGCACCCTAGGACCCCCCTGGATACGCCCCTGTTTGAGTAAACAGGAACTTTAATTCTTAATGACAACTGGAAAACCACAATAACAACAGCAATTCCGGGTCTTTGTAATCTAAACATTTTTCACTTTTGCACACTTTGATGAGTCAATAACGATTAGAAGGATTGTCGGTACATTTTGATATAAATTCTGCCGACTACAACACTTCAACAAAAGCTAACCCAACTATTCTTGGAGAACTGCTACGTTTGAAATTCAAACCGCGAATCCAAATGAGTGACATGTGAGTTCAATTTCTCCGTAAGCTTATAAGTTCAAAAATGCTTTTTACAACCACAACTCCCCCTAAGGGGCTCTTCCGTTGGGTTCGCTCCACATACACTACCACTACATTCAGTATTTACAACACACAACACTCAAAATCACATGTTGATTTTTACGGAGGGAGGAAAACCAGAGAACCCAGAGAAAAACCCTTGTGGCAAGGGAGAGAACAAAACATCAAACAGACTCAACTCACACACAAGACATTGCACACATTACATGTAAAATAAAGTTAGATTTAGTTTCTGATTTTTCTATTTTAACCATATCGTGTAATAGATACTAATAATTGCAGTACTTGCCCGTTTTCGTATCCAAACAAATGAATAGCAGTTTTGTTCTGTAAATGTTCGATTCAGTAAAATGACAACAAAATACATGTTTCGTCTCAAAATTAAATAATTATTTCGTTTACTTTCAAATGGTTAAACTATGCTATTTTACCTAATAAAGAGTACTAGCTAGAAACAAGCCAGTCAGAAGCATACATGACCCAATAATTTATAGGGGGAGCTACAAAGTTGGGAGAAACCAGAAGATGAAGGCCAAATATCGACAATGATTGAAAGTACTCCCTAGTTACTGAACTAGTTCTCTGTTAACAGACATGCGTGGATTGAGGGTGGTGAAGGGCTGAATAGTCATCGCCCCCTTTGCAAAATTTGGCAGCCCCTCGATGTTAAGTGTAAAATTAAATTCACCAGCATGGTAATAAGAATTTTATCAGCCAGCTCCTTAAAATCTTCCTGCCCACCTTGTCGATCATATTAAACGATCCTTCCCTAAACGAGACGCAATTGACCTATGCATAATGACGTATAACTAATTTGCATAAAATTGTGGATTTACTAACAATTAATTTTTTACAAACATAATTCAAGTAACCAAAAGAAAACAAGTAAAATAGTAATTGTGCAAAGTTTCAAAATATTTAGTTAAATTGTTGTTGAGTTATAAGCATTTTAAATGTATGAAAAACACGAAAGCGAGGCTGGTCAGGCCTTGACTGTGTTTCTCATACAAATCCTTCTAATTTCAAATTGCTGTAAAATTTGAGATTTAAGGGTTACGGCAATAAAATTTTGCTTGATTGCTAATTTTAACATGCTCTTTCAAATGATGTCTATGATTTTTTCAGTAAGTTTAGAAAAAGCATTTCTTGACTACAGCTTTATTTTGGGCTTTATGCATAGGGTCTATGGAAAAGAATATTTATAAATAGTACTTCCCCGGGGGAAAGACTTCCTTAAAAAATGGGTAGGGGTGCTCGACGGACCTTTAAGGGTCGAAAATAAGACTCCCGCGGGTCTCGAACTGACACCGTACCTTTTAGGGTCAGTTTTCGATACTAACGCAAAGTACTTGATGAGATGAGTGTGTAGTTATCTTAGATTTTGAAAAAATGTTAAATATGGTTGTACCTTTTAGGGTCTGAAATCAGTACCTGAGTTAATTTATGCGTACCTTTTAGGGTCGTTTTCAAAACCGTCCGTCGAGCACCCTATCCATTTTATAAGGGAGTCCCCCCTCCCCTGGGAGTACTTCTAAGGCCCCGTCCACACGAGTCCGGAGATTTTTGTAACCGGAATTTTTTTTATCCGGATACAAAAATATCTGCGCTAGCTGTATCCGCATAAAAACAATTGCGGATACAATATCTCCGGACTCGTGTGGACGGGGCCTTAATATTTTAAAACTCGCTAACAATGACAAGATTACTCTTCACATAAATAAGCTGTTGTAATACAATTTATTACAGACCATTATATCAAATTGCAAGGTTAAAAAATCACAAATTATAAAAATATTGACAATTTTAATTTCTTTGGATATTTGAATATTTTCGTAATTTTTCTTTTTTTCATGAAACCTCCTTTCAAAACAGTGACAACGCGAGAAAGTCCCCGGTAGGGTAACATAAGGTCGAGAAGTCAATAGTCAATTATTTATAATCCGTCTAGTCAAGGAAATACCTTAAAATAACAGGCTCGAATTACTATCCGGTGTGAAAAAAACAAGGTTAAAACAAATCCAGTTTGCCAAATCATTATCTTAAAACAACACGAGTCTTATGTCGTAATCAGCAAAACATCATGTGACTAACATAAACAATTCCAAAAATGTCATCTATTTGTTTGAACGGCGACATTCAAATGCATGGCTTCTTAAATTTTGAGTACTTAAGACTCTCTTCCCCTGGGAACTTTATAATGGCATTAAAATGGCTTTTTAGTGTTCAACATTTAGTATCTTTATCAAACGTTATCTTGTTGACCCCAGGCATGAAATTCAATCTCAGAGTCCTGTCACCAACTGGTCGAGTTTGGTTTGAAATAAGAGAAAAAGGTCAAATTTTCTTATATTCTTTGCATGATTTTCACAAGAAAACAACCTTAAAATAGGTTTAATTTGATACTAAAGCAGATCTATTTAACCTACTATAATAGCTCCTTCTTTACTACCGGAAGACTCGAATAAGTTTCGTCATGACAAGAAACTGACACTTCCTCACTGCAAATCATGGGCACAGACGAGGCATCATTGAGAGAAGTCGTCGAGTATATATTACAATTAACATTTAACAGATTTTCTTCTGTCTTTGTTAGAGCGTTGCACATTTCTTGGTGACCATTATGATCAAGTGTCCTATCCAGAGATGTCGGCGACGCAGCAGAGTCCAAAGAATCGATGCTTTTGCGGATGGAGACGTCAGAACTAGTGAACAAAACACACAAACAACACATTTTAAATGTAAATTCACCGCTTGATTTAAAAAGCAAAAGTAAACACGCCATTAACGGCACAAATAGGAGTTTGCCATGCAGCATGATTTGTATATTAATTAATCATTCTCAGTTTAAAATCTGTTATGATTTAGAGACATTAAATTAGAGTGATTATAAGTGAAAAGAGAATAGCTTAGGGATTGCTTAGTTCTTTTTGATCTCTTTCTTTAGAGGTCTAATTAATGATCACAATTAAGCGTTAGGCCTTGTTTTAATAGGTCTTTAGGATCGTATTTGAGGACGGAAGCGCCAAGAAAGAATAAAATACATAAACACAAGGACGTTTGATAGCTTCAAGAAAGATAAAGAACTAAGATGTTAGCTCATCAGTCCACCGAGACTGCCACACTCGGACGTTAACTCGACTATGTCAATATTTTCAAGATGTTGAATGAGATCACAGGACAGTGAGAACTAAACATATACAGTTGTATGAAGTAAAATGCTAACAACGCCGAGAACGAATCAAGCTTACCTTTTGTTGGAGGGCATTCGGTCCCGTTGTCTTCTATTCTTGAACCAATTACTCACTTGTTTTAGCGTCAGTTGTGTCTGTTTTGCAATGACTCGCTTTTCTTGTGGTGTCGGGTACTTGTTTTGTTCGTAGTACTGCTTTAGCATTTGTCTGGACTTTTCTTTGAAGCAGTAGACCGTTTCCTCCCCGTCCCAAATGGTACGAGGTAGAGGGAATTTCCTTCGGATGCGATATTTGTCCACAGCTCCGAGACAACGACCTCGGATTTTCTCAGCTTCGCTGTAATGAGCCTTGTACCACAACGACTGAAGCATCTCATGCGAACTAGTGTCAAACTCGTGTCCCTCAAGAATAGAGTAAACCTCGCGAAAACGACCATGATGGAATGATACATAAGCTCTGGCTTTTAAAACGCTGTGGCTTCCATTCAGGAGGTCATTCGGTGGGAGGGACCATAAAAATCTTGAAAGTCTTTCCACGTCCCCTGCTTGTCGTAACGCGTCACAAACACACGAAATTTGCTCCCCTGTGAAAGCAAAAGAATTTCCATCTCCTTTGATGGGCGAAACATTATCGTAAGCGTCCATGTTGTACGTAAGACGAGCGCGGGTTCATTCACATCGATTCCACCTGAACGTGTTGTATCTTGATCTCAGCCTTAACCAGTCACTTAGCAAAAACAAATCCGATGTGTGAGAATGCCAAGACTGACCCAAGGAAATCAAAAAGCCCTTTTATGATTGGCTATAAAATCAATTAATCCCGAACAAAAGAAAGAGCTGTTATTCATGTCATTGTCATAGCGTGATAACTGTGGGAGGAGCACGCGACACCTCACACGTCAAACAACTCTGAAATGTTTTGAAGGGATCAAGAAATGTTGACGGAGTATTTGTTGCTTCAGCAAATCAGCGTTCAGAACTATAATTAATCGAATGGCTTTTAATTTTCGCACTTAGTGCTAACAAAGAAATGGTTAGCAAACATAATTCAGATCAAAGGAGAAATAACTTTGTCGGATCATCCTTAAATCAACTTTATTGATCTTTTGTTTTTGTATACAAACTAGCGAGATTAACAGCGAACGGACGCTCCTCGGAACTTTCTTGTTTCACAGAAACTTTTTAAAGTTAAATGTCAGGGGAAGAATATCGTTAACCAGACTTCCGATAAACACTCATGTCTCTGGATGATTTGACAAGTTACACTTCCTGGATAAACTTTAGGACAAATTAAGTTAATTAAAGTAAATTAACTGAATCAATGATCGCAAACTTGACAAAAAATGAAAACAATAAACAATTGATTAAGATAGTATATTCATAGGCGAAACTTTATTAATTTATCGTTTTAGCACTTCGTTTAGAGAGTTTATCAAGTCATGTTCATGTTTGTTATCAAAAGAATAAACCTCAAAGGTCTAGACATTTAAAAAAGGTTTAAGAACTGTTATCACCAAGAACCCAAGTAGTCTAGTTAGATCTTGCTTTAATTTGTGAAGATAAACGTTTTTTGACAAGAGGGTGAGGTGGCGGTTGCACCTAACACCACAAAAACACACTCCCATCTCTTGCTAAATTATGTACCTGATAAACAGTGGTCAAGGGAGACAAATTGACCTCTCTAGATTTTATGTCCACCGGGGTTAATTGAGAGAAGCGCAGCTGAATTTGAGAAAGTCTGCCATCCAGGCTATTTTCATCCTCGGGAACCCAAAGGTAAAATTCTGTCGCTAAAATGGGTGGCCGAGGATGGGCTGTTTTTGCACTTCCCTTTTCTTAACCCGATCCTCAGCATACGACTCATTGACGTTTGTTCTAAACGTTGATATGAAGGATTATTTAGTGGCTTGTAGATTGTCTATTTAGTAAGCTCAACAAAAGTTATACAGGAAATGTTTTTATTCTGAATCAACAAAACACTAAATAAAAGATCTAAACAAAAATCTAAGAAGAAACCGTCTTTACGCATATACTGGCTGATCTGAAAAAATATTGTCCGTGTCAAATTGCGCTTAAAAAGAGATTTGGAACTGACTGGCTTGCTGTCATTTTCTCGTGCACAAGGCGTCGGCAAGGGGGCGTCGGGTTCTTGAGGGTACCGTTGAGAGGAGGGAGACAAGGTGAAGTACCAGCTACCGCAATACCACTAGCCTGCGTTGTGGCCTTCTTTTGCCCTTTCTCTCCTCCCGCTCATCCCCAGTCCCCAAGCAAACGAAGAGGGCTAAAATACCACGAAAAATCGAAAATTACCGTCAAGACAGCAAAGTTTCTTTCGCCCTTATAGCCTCGAGGTTGTTTTGTTCTTCTGATTTTTATTGTATTCTTACGCCGATCGCGAAACACAATGGAAAAAACCGCTTACCGATAGGGCTCCCTATAAGTTGCCGCATGCATTACATTGGCCCACTTCGTTGCCAGAGTGGTTGGTCCTTGCCAGAGTGGTTGGTCCTTGCCAGAGTGGTTGGTCCTTGCCAGAGTGGTTGGTCCTTGCCAGAGTGGTTGGTCCTTGCAGTGCAGTGGTTAACATATCGGACTAGAAAACCGAAGATGTGGGGTTCAATTCCAGCCTATGGTTAATGTTACTTTC
Organism: Entacmaea quadricolor; assembly: GCA_024752375.1. NCBI lineage: Eukaryota > Metazoa > Cnidaria > Anthozoa > Actiniaria > Actiniidae > Entacmaea > Entacmaea quadricolor. Next base: position 7,365 of record JANTNT010104981.1, read on the forward strand.
TCTAATCCTTACGCTTACCGATCCCGAGTCTATAAAAATCACAATTACCGAAAAAATAATATCGTATTAAAAAAATAAAGACGCATCACCGCAAGCCCCATGTCAATCCCACCCCCCTCTTGGGAGAACCATTCAACAAACTTTTGTCATTTTACATTCTCTAGTTACAATACGGGCTTTTCCTTCCCCATGCGGTTTATGTCACAAATTTTGCAGGTCCTACTTGTACCTGGAAGTGCGTCAGAACTAATTCAACTAACCTGGCAGTCAACATCACTACCGCGGAACGCGAGACGAGCCTTGAAAACGGGACAAAACTACGAGTATGTTTTGGGTTAGTCTCTGAGCGGTGTAAGGGGATAGAGCAATAGAACCAGAACAACCCATCCTCCTTACGCCCCATTGCAGGTAGCTCATCCTATGGTAGTCAATATCCAGCCGCCCCGGCCTCCTCAACAATGACCTTAAATCTTAACACGGTCAGGGAAAAAAAAGGAGTCTTGATATAAGGCAGGGAATGTTCAGTGAAGGCTACTTACCCAAATGTAAATAGCCTACCAAGCGGTTACAAAAGCATTTTAGTTGATCACTGCTTTGTTTAGGTGCACTTTTTCGGAGTAGGTTTAATCCCATTTTAGAGCTAAGATTTTCTGCTTTCAAGGAAGCCAGGATTACAAAACTATTTGATCAGCTGAATCGTTCCTTTGTTTTTGTTTTTCTTTGTTTTCAACTAAGAGTAAAACAGAACGCTATTCCTTAGAGTTAAACACTTTCGAGACTATAAAAGCTTTCAGCTGTTCTTGAATAAACATTATTTGTTTTTGTCTCTTAAAATAAAACAAACTTTCCTATGAGAAACTGGTTTTCTTTTCGATTGTTTGAGTGAATCGTACGCGTTACTTTGACCGTAGTAACTATGCTTGGACTGATTAAAGTAAATGATCATTTAGTATTACAACTTGCTGTTCATACATCTAATGAGGTTGGAGACGAACAACATTACTTAAGAACGTTCATGGGCAAAAGATCCTCTAGACAGATTTTTTTTTTTTTTTTTTTTGTTTGAAATTTTGCATGATGAAAGAAAATCATATAAGAACTTAAACAAGCAAATAAAAAAATGGGGGTCACCGAATTCGTTTAGCCGCCATAGTGCGTGGAAGCTTACCCTTTTTGCAGTAAAAATGCACGAATAACGCAAACATGGAAATTTGTCAAGATGAAGCCATATTTTAATAACAAGCAAATTCTACGCTCCAACACTTTGCAGAAGCCTAGTGAAGGATACAATAATTGCTTAATTGTTGTTGTTGTTTATGCTGTTTTTGTTGTTGTTATAAAGAAAATTTATGTTACGAGAAAAGTAAAAAAAAAAAGAAGAACAAGAGAAATCTGAGTTATTGAAATTTAAGATTAGATTAAGAAGCAGTTAAGGACGTTCATGGGCAAAAGATCCTCTAGACAGATTTAAAATTTTTTTTGCATGTTGAAAGAAAAACATATAAGAAATGAAGCAAATAAAAAATGGGGTTCACCGAATTCGTTTAGCCATCATAGTGCGTGGAAGCTTACCCTTTTTGCAGTAAAAATGAACGAATAACGCAAACATGGATATTTGTCAAGAAGCCATATTTTGATGACAAGCAAATTCTACGCCTCCACACTTTGCAGAAGTCTAGAGAAGGATACAATAATTGCTTAGCATTTGTTTTGTTTTGTTTTTGTTTTTGTTTTTGTTTTTGTTTGTTTGTTTGTTTGTTTGTTTTTTTTTTTTTTTTTTTTGCATTAAAAACTAATAACATGAGAAGTAATCAAGCTAAGAGTGTGCACTTGCAGCCTAAAATTACCTGAAATTGTATTCCAATCAGACACAAAATATATAATTTCAATTTGATTCACTAGACAGATTTTTTTATTTATTTTTTATGCAAAGTTAGATAATATATTTTACTTTAAAATAAGGGAATAAAAAAGGGGGCTCACCGACTTCGTTTTTGAGATATTTCCACATAATGTTTCTGATCCTAATGGTTCCCTGTGAGTCAAAAATCAGTCAGGCGTTCCTCGCTTATATGAAAAGAGCGCGCGCTCGTGCGTAGAAAGGATGCACAGAAACAATGGCCGCGAACGTCCTTAATGCAATGCAGTAACGAAAAGTTCACCAATCTTAGAAATGTTTTTATTAATAATCTTTATCTATCTATTAAATAACGCATTTCGTTTGTTTAAAATGCCACAACTTTTTCATTATGTCCTTTCTATTCAAGATAGAATTGTTTTATATAAATAAGGATAAAATATTCGAGTTGTGAGATTCGAAATTTTACGCAGCAAAAAAGTAAAATATTCTAAGCATTCAGTTCGGTCGGCAAAGAGCTTTAATTAAAGTCCTCTGAAACTGCTTCTTTTTAGTTCTTTTTGTGAACACACTCTTTAACTGTTTGTCTGAAAAAATAAAACGAAATCGCTCAGCGCGATTTTGAGAAATGTATATTTAGGTATAATTGATAGAGCTGCGCTTTTTCCTATTTAGCCTCAAATTTGCGTATCTTTATTAAAGGACAAGAAAACTTAAGATGAGCTTTTTTACTGGGCTCTTAACCCTAACTGATTTTCACGGTCATTGAAATATTTTAAGGTATGATCGAAAAAATTGTGTGAAAATCGTAAACATTTAGACAACGTACGTCGAGATCAGGTTGTTTTGATGAAACAAAAGAAAAAGAATAGGAGCGGAAACTCAAAGGTCTCTTGTTCTTAAGACCAGAATGAACCAACATTCTTGAGAACTTAACAAAAAGAAGCTCTACAAGGGGAAAAAAACCTCAAAATTGTTCCTTTTAAGGTCTCAGGATCCCTGTGTTAATCCCATAATGCCCTAAGAGCTTGTAAACAACAAAATGGCGGACGGTGCAACCTCGTTCCCAGGGCTCTCTCGGCCCGACTTCGATTCAAAATGGCGGTCGTTAGGGAGCTCGAGAAGACCCTAGTAAAGGCTGAATTAGAACAATGTTCAGAGTCCTACGGTGTTGGAGGGGGTGTGTATTCGAGAACTTGGGTTCAAAAATCATGTGTCCTCCGGTGGAGATTATCATTTTTGCACCGATGCATTGTTCTAATTCAGCCAATGAGAGAGCTCTTTATATATAAATGGTTGGAAAGGTGGTCCATCAGTAAGATCATCGCGCACTCTGGTACGACGAAATGAGTGATATTTTTGTTAGAATATTGCGAATATTTGGCGAAGAGCGGAAGTACATGTCTTGAATTTGGTATATATGGAAAGGAAATGTATCGTCCTCATAAGGCAGTACCATCGAAATTTCTTTGAGATTGGATATTTTTGGAGAAAAATATGTGGCGGAGCGGTTTGAAAAGTGAGGGGGCTAATAAGTGACATTGTATAAGAAAAGTGGGGAGCCATACTTAAAAATGTCTGGAATTTTTTCGAAAAGTGGGGGACTATAGCCCTCCAGCCCCCCCCCCCCCCGTCTAGAGCGAATCCCTTAATTTTTCCCTTAAAATTTGGGATTTTGAACAGCTCGACAAGCTCTTTCTGATTATGTATGTATTGAGTTGATTATCGCAATATTAAGGGATTCGCTCCAGGCACTCTCGGCTTGAAATCCGGCAATACACGTGACAACAGTCACTTCACAGGTAGCCCGTGAGATAAAGAGATTTAACACAGGTAGCCCGCATCA
>JANTNT010105314.1:0-11066 GCA_024752375.1 Entacmaea quadricolor
GAAGGAGGAGGAGAAGTTTAATAAGTATTCTCCTCTGGCAAAGGAAATCAGGAGGATGCACTGGGTATCAACAAAGGCAGTTTTGTTGGTGGTTGGTTGTTTGAGGGTTGTTTCAAGTTGGCTTGTGGGATATGAAAGATTTTGTTATTCTGGATATCCTGGGTGGGATGCAGACATCTGCAGTTATGGGTACCACCCTCATTTTGCAAAAATTCTTGGTCTCCAAGCTCCTGGCTGGAGCCAAGGCTAATTAAGTTTAATTTTAAACTGTTGTTTGAATAATATATCCGTTCAGGTTGTCTTCTTTACAGAAAATTATTACAATAATTATTATTACTATTATTTGGTTTTTAAAAGTTATGTATGCTACAAGTACAAAATTCCAAATAAATACTGTTTGTCTGATGGGGAGGGTATGCTGGGGCTATATCCCCTCCCCAACTTTTTGCCAAAAATCCATACATTATGCAGAGCATCTGATAGAGTGCAAGGGTGTGATTCCACACTATTTACCTAAAATCTCACCAAATCGCACTATTTATTGTTTTCCGCACTATTTGTCGTTTTCCGCACTATTTGTCATTTTCCGCACTATTTGTCATTTTCCGTACTATTGGTCATTTTTCGCACTATTTGCAAAAAAGCTCCCAGAATAGATTGTCACATTTATGAAATATTTCTTCTGAACTAAAATTAACTTCCAAATTTATCATTTTAGGTAAATTTCATTGCTGTTTACGACAAATTTGAGGTTCTAAAACACTTAAGTTTGACCTTAGTTTACGTACGGGAAAAAATCAACAAGGCATTCTTTGCAATATTGTTGAAAGACACTAGACACTAGTTTCTCTTCTAAAAAGGCTTACAATTGGCTGAATTTTGACATTTTTTGTCCAATCATAGTTTGTAATAAAAATGAAGATTTTTTGCTGGAAAATGTCTGTTCTTTTGGTGTACGGCTTGTTTTGCAATGTTTTTATGAACTTAAGCCTAAATATGGATAAATTTATAGTAAAAGAGCATTCGACTAGCCAAAGAAAGAATACACATGTTTTATGGACCTTCTTCGAGGGGGCTGGACTATTCACCATTCCACAAGTGGGTGAAGTAGATGAAGTGCATCGGTGGCTGAAGAAAACAATTGATTGTTAGCCTTGAAACAATTTTATAATATATAGTACTCGTTAATATTTAATACCCTAGCCATTGGATATTGACACAGTGTGAGAAACACTAATTACAATAAAAATCTGTTTTTCGAATAAATTAAACTCTCTAAATATGCTAATTACAATTCCCACACTATTCCGCACTATTTCTAAAAATTTCTGCACTATTTCGCACTATTTTTGTTTTTTTTCCTCACTCTATCAGATGCTCTGATTATGTTCCTCACATTTCGTATATGATATTACTTTTTAAACCAGCTCCCTCCCACTTGAAATGTAGATCTGAGTTTACTTAATCCCTGTGTGCATGTAAAGAAGGGTATACATTAACAGTGTAAATTAATATTATTCCTAGGATTATTGAGCCATTGACATCAAGGTGTTCTAAGTTCAGATTTAAACCTCTAGATTCAGTTGTACTTGATACACGATTAAAAGATATTTGTGACCAAGAACAAATACAATATGAAGATCAGGTAAATAAATAATTAGCTTACATTCTACCTAATTAAATTTTTGTTTGTTTATACCTATCAAGTAATATTACGGTGCCTTTCATTTATGCAACCTCGTTAAATTTGCACTTGTTGAAAACATGTATTTTGGTTTTGGTCAATCAAAAACAATGGTAATTGAATCTGAACCCAATACGAACACCTGTGATCTTATACCAAACAAAGATAGTTAGGAAATTTCCCACTTTTCTCTGTCAGAGAGTCGTTATGTTAAGAATAATTTTTGACAAGCCAAAACATGTTTCATGCCAAAACTGGCATCAAATTTGTCAAGATTGTGTAAATATGAAAGGCACTGTAATGTAATCATTCTTTTATTGATTAAGGCAATAGAAGAAATTATCAAAACATCTGAAGGAGATATGCGAAAGGTAAGAGAAAATTTGGGGTAACCCACAACTGTTTGAACAACACAGTGATTGGATGAAGAAACAAAAGAATAATGGTACAAGAAAATAGAATCAGCCATGTATAACAAGGACAATGTTTTATCATGTCTTTGTTTTGCATGGCTCTTTTTGTCTTGCTGTATTATTCTTTTGTTTCTTCATCCAATCACAGTGTTTCTTCAGACGGTGGTGGGCAACCCAAAATTTGTGTATTTTTATTGTTATATTCTAATTTTAACCAGTATTTTTTTATTCAACATGTTTTCAGTGTATTTAATTTTTAACTTGAAGGCGCTGTTACACTAGGTAACTAAATAAACAGCTCTGAAGCCTACAATTCCACCTGGTCTCACTCGTTCTCAGCAGTTCCTCCAGCCTGTGTCTTACAGGACTTCCACAATGTATTCCCTGAGGATGTCCACACACTAATAACCAAGTCATCTGTCAAGTCATGCTCTCTCGACCCTATGCCAACGTCACTCTTAAAGAAACTCGTTGACAAAATTGCTCTTCCAATAGCATCGATAGCCAATCTTTCTTTTGCAAGTGGAAAATTCCCAATGTTTCTAAAGCATGGGCTGGTCATTCCTCGAATTAAGAAAGAGTCACTTGATCCTGATATTCTAATGAACTATCAACCCATTACCAATCTATCTTTTCTGTCCAAGATGCTTGAAAGACTTGCAGTAATTCAACTCAACAGCTATCTAGTTACCAACAGTCTCCATCCAAAAGTACAGTCAGCCTATTGTGCGTACCACAGCACAGAAACAGCACTTGTCCATGTATGCAATGATATTAATATCGCATTGGACAACCATAAAGAAGTTATTCTGGTGCTACGACTTATCATCAGCTTTTGATACATTCGACCATAATATCATGTTGACTAGATTGCGTGAGAATTTTGGATTTTACGGAACTGTGCTGAACTGGATACATTCTTATCTGAGCAATCGCACCCATTCTGTGGTTATTGATAAACTTCAATCAGACCCCTGCTCCTTGGAATGTGGTGTACCATATAAGTCCGTTCTAGGACCACTTCTCTTCTCACTCTACATATCACCTATTGAAGACATTGTGCGTTCTCATGGTTCTCAGCAATTGTACATCGTCTTCGACAAAACCTCTACGTCGGTCACTATGGAGAAGCTGTCAGCCTGCATTAAAGACGTTGTACAGTGGTTGAAGAAGAACATGTTGGTGTGCAATGGAACAAAGACTGAAGATGTTCACTTTGACTCGCGTTTTTTATCAACGATACCTATAAATGAGGTGCCGACTGATGACGTTCAAATTAAAACCTCTTCCAACGTTCGAAATTTAGGTGTCATCATGGATTACACTCTACGCATGTCAGCGCAAGTGAACAATATTTGCAAATCAGCCACAATGGCATTAAAGCAAATTGGACGAATTTGACCATCCCTTGACTCCTCCTGTACTGAGCAGCTTATACATGCCTTCTTTACCTCTTGCATTGATTACTGTAATAGCCTCCTTATTGGTCTGCCAGATAAAGAAACCTCGAAAATTCAATGAGTACAGAATTCAGCAGCTAGGCTGGTCACTAAAACCGCAAGACAAGAACATATATCCCCAGTACTTAGAGATTTCCATTGGCTGCCTGTTAAGAAACAGATAATTTTCAAGATACTTGTTATGGTCTTTAAAGCTCTTCATGGTCAGTCACCTGACTATATAACTGACTTAATAATAATCCATTAAAACTCCAAAGAGGTTTCTCAGATCTAATAATGACAAATTTATTCTGAATATGCCGACCTACAGAACCAAAAGCTACGGCGGACGTGCCTTTGCTGTCTGTGGTCCCAAACTTTTGAACGAACAGTGCTGTACTTGTGAGATTAAGCCACTGTCCCAGTACAGATGGTAGGTCACTGGACAATAGACTCTGAACGCTGCGTCCTCCTGTTACATGTAGCTATATTTTCAAGGGAGGGAGAATGTGTAACAGTTATTAAGTTTGTAAGGTTAGACTTCCTGTGGTTCACCAAATGATAGGTGGTCAGCGGCCTTGTTGTAACTGTGGCCACCATCTTGTTCAACTCAGTCACGTTTTAAGTGAAATAAAGCCTAGTTATGGTCAAAATTTAACATCATCCTATTTCTTATTTCTGTCATTTTCGATGTAGCGCAACTCTAGACTTCAGTGTCTGCATTTGTAGGTTGCTTTAGGTGGACGTCAATCACTTGAAGATCACTAGAAACTACATGTGTGACAAATTCAAGTGATTGACATCCACCTAAAGCAATCTACAAATTCAGACATCGAAATGTAGAGGGACAAGCTTCATTGGAAACAATGGTAACTTCTACTAATGTGCACTCTGATTGATTGAGCTGTGTGCTACATGTATAAATTGTTATTTTTAAAAGAAATAAACCCATCCACTGTAGGGTGTGATTTATCAGAACTCTCACAAAGTTATGTTCAGAGAACTGGCACTCCTCTTTTTGTCATGCTTCTCAACACTTCACTCGTATTCTGATAACTCTGCATGCTTTAAATGCTTTGAGTGGAATGTTTGAAGGAGATCACTCAAATACAGCCAAAGTTAAAGGCAATGGAAGTTTGCTATTTTTACAAGGAATGTACATTGGCAGGCAAGCTGTTGCCTTAACATACATTCCTTGTAATAAAAGCCAAATTCAATCACCTGTAACTTCAGCTCCTTTTAAGTGATCTTCTTCAAACTTTCCACTTTTACTAATTTTTACATGATCTTTCCAATTATTATATTTTTGTTGGTCTTGGATTAAAATCTAAAAAGTCATGCAAGACCTTCAGGATAAAAGCTCATTGTGCAGTTTATTTCTTTAATCCTTTGAACAGGCAATAACATTCTTACAAAGTGCACACAGATTAAAAGGGGATTCAGGAATACTTGCTCAAGATGTTATTGAGATTGCAGGGGTAAGATATGTATTAATAATTGTTGGACACAGGTGAAATACAAAATGCAATTAGCCATTCTGAAGTTGAGGAAGGGACTGGGACCAGATGCAAAAATTTAATGAATTACAAAATGAACCATTACTTCAACCACTAATTCAACCATCCCCCAGGTAGCTCAGTTCGTAAAGCTCCGGTCTGTTGTGCGGGAGGTTAGGGTTCAAATCCAGGCCGGACCAACACTCAGGGTCTTAAAATAACTGAGGAGAAAGTGCTGTCTTTGTAATATTATCTGCAAATGGTTAGACTTTCAAGTCTTCTTGGATAAACCATAGGCCCTGTCTCCCATCCCTTCCTTAACCTGTATCATGGGGGACATTAAAGAACCTGTTGAATTGTTTGTAGAAGAGTAGGGGATTGTCTCCTAGTTCAACAGGCTATTCCAATATTGGAGGCATAACTCACTAATCTACTAATTCAATATCTCCTCATGATTGTATGCTGTGTGGCTGCTAATAGTGCCTTATAATGCAGCCCATAAAGTCCTCCACAGATGAGTGAACTGTGCAGAGCATTGAGACATACATGAAATGCACTATATAAGCACCCACTTTATTTTATTCAACCACATCACAAGAAAGATAACACTCAAATTAGTAAGGGTCCTGAGTTTGAGCATGTTTGGGTAAATACTAACAGAATAACAGGCATCGTGAAAATAAGAGAGAATGTATCAGCTTGCTATTCAGTTAATATTTATCCAAATGCACTCAAACTTGGTAAACTTACTAATTTTAGTGTGATCATTCTTGTGATGGGGTTCATTTCTTAATCAAATTTATATTTCTTCACTCCGCCCAGTCCCATCTGCAACTTAGAATGGCTAACTGTTTTAAAAATTGTCAGGCTCGTTAATTATTGATGCAGATGAAAATCATCACAAATGTAAATCTGTAAAAGTTTCATTAAATAATGTAAATTTCCTGACAAATATTAAATTACACTCCTTTAGCTATTCTTCACCTTACTAATTTATGTGGCTGGAATTTTATTTGAATACAAACAATCCAGTATCTTCTAAGGGTAATTTAATATAGTTTTATATGGGAGCTTCCCTCTAACTCCCCTCAGGTTAAAAACATACTGATCACATTCAGAAAATCTTAAACAAATATTTCCACTTTTCAGTTACCAGTGGTTGTTATAAATGCTTTAACAACCCTGCAAGTGTTTTCGATGGGTGTGGCCACAGATTTATATATTTTTTAAAAGATATTAAATAAATAATTGTAACCCCTAATTGATATGGCCAGAACCTCAACACATTAATACAAGCCGCCCTAGACAGAGCTTTTAAACCATGCTGTTCAATTACACAACTTTGAAATCAATTAATTAATTAATTAGAATTCAATCACTCACTCACTCCTTCCTTCCTTCCTTCCTTCCTTCCATTTCTTCCATCCTTCCTTCATTTCCAGATTTGTACAATAGTAGATGTATATGTACATTCATTTTTTTTGCTGTATATTAGGTTGTTCCAAGTAAGATGATTGCTGATTTATTTGATGCATGTAGATCTGATTCCTATGAAAAACTTGAGGCAACTGTTAAGGTACATAATAATTTGAATATATATAATATCAATATTAAAACCTATCTGTAAGCTTCATTCAAAAAATTAAGAGGGCGTAATAATTTTTGTACATTGTGCTTTACTATACAGTATTACTTAAATTCAGAACTTATTTATTATAGTTGTCTTTTTTTCTCTCATTTCATAAAATTGTGGTTTCTTAGGAAATTATAGCTGAAGGGCATGCAGCTGCACAGTTAATAAGTCAGGTAATGGTAAGATATATACCAACCAAATAGAATTATTAGTTTAGTCCAGTTTTAAATAAATATGATATCAAAGATTTATTGCTTAAAATCTTTGTGATAAAGACTGGAGAACATTCCATGTGATAATCTACATTTTTCTTTTTTGTTTGTTTTAGGTTCATGATGAGGTCATTGAGATGGCAGACATAAACGATCACCAAAAATCAGCCATTACAGAAAAAATAGCTGTAAGTAATAATTATTACATTTACCAGAAAATAATTTAGCATTACTGTTGGACATGTGGTACCATAGCCACTTTGTAAGTTTTCTGATGAAATTTTGACATGTTTGTGATAAGTAATAATACAAGAAAAGATAATACAATCAATTTAGGAAATCACTGTTTCATATTAAAATATTGCCCATTCTAATTTGATCTTGTGTAGGTTGATTAAATTGTAATATACAATAGATGTGTTTTACATACATTCATTATCAGATTAAGTTCAAATTCATGAGAACAGAAATGGTGGGGTTTAAGATAATGAAAATTTATGGCTTCCCACAACTTACTAAAATGAATCTTAGATTGATCTACACCATAATGGTATTTGCAGGAGACAAATATGTTAGCTGTGGTTTCGTTCAAAGAGTAATCAAGCAATAACATAACAAAGCAAAAAAATCTCAGAGTTATCCAATGCAAATACAAAATCAACCATGATTGGGTGGGCTTCAAAGGAATGTCATAAAATTATTCATCAAAATGTTTGCAAAGTGGCTAAAGTAGTGCACATTACACAGAAAATATTATTTAGTAAGAGTTTACACCAGCAAAGTACTAAATCAGTGACACAACTTTTACATAAATTTGGGATCCATTCATTATTTATGCTGGGGTGGGGGGGGCCTAATAAGATTCATAATTATTGAATAATTCTTTCATTCATGATCAGTTCCCCAGGGGGGACTCCTATGAATACAATGACAGGAATGCTTGTTGGAAATTTTGAAAATGACCCCTTCATACTACTAAGTAATTAGCAAAAAGATTATATATATATACACACACACCTATTTCAAAAATCATTGTCGCAGCCAAGAGCATCAAGTAACAAGTACCCAAGAATGCAGAGAATGTTGGTACTTTTACATATAATCGTAGTTAATTTATTCATCCTGCATTTTCATTCAGCTGGTCTACTGACCTTTCATGTATTAAGTCAGCTGCTGAGTGATACGTATTTGATATATTCTATTTTAATAGATTTGCATTTAATGCCTCCAAGATAAGAGACTGCTTTCTCTTCCTTTTTCCATTCCTAAAAACCCACCAGCTCTGGTCTGAATTGTATAAAACAGGAATTTCTGTTCTACAAATCACTCCTAAAGATTACATGCAATGCAGACATTTGTACAATGCACAATGAATAAATTAATTATGATTAAAAGTATAGAGGTTCTCTGGGGTCTTGGCTTGTTGTTGGATGCTCTTGGTTGAGACAATGATTTTTGAAATAGGTGTCTGCATAGTTTTTACATCTAATTGCAAGAATGTTATCATATGAAAAAAGCATTTGTAATTTAGTGAGAAAGGAATTGAAGTGAAGGCTACAACACTCTTCAAAGTCATTTTTACGACTTGTTATCACTTCTAAATCAATATATTTGTGTTAGATCTTTGCTTTGGTAATACAAATTGGGAAATTCAACGTTTTTACAACTTTTTCTTCAAATCTAAAAAAATTTTGAGGAATATTTTCGTAGCTTTGTGTCTTTGGATCGGCGAGGTAAGCAAATATTAGTTTTTGTTTTTTCAATATTTTTTAACAGAAATCAATTGATGCTTATATGAAGTAGTTTGGCTACTTCATGCTTCAGTTTAGTAGTTTGGAATGCAAAATATGTATTTTCTTTTAAAAAAGAGGCATTTTTTTGTATTGGTTTATAGTATAGTCTCTTTAACCCTTTTCTTGCTGTTTTGTTAGATTTGTGTTTTCTAGCTCTTTGAATTCATTTTGTTATGCACAGATACTTGAAGAAACTTAGATGTTTGAAGACACACTTCGGTAGTACTATCTGGCAGCCATAGGCAGTTTTCTGCTTGAATTATCAATAAAACCAAAACTAATGAATAAGCACATATCCCAAGAATCTAAAACAGCTTTATCAAGGATTTTAAAAGTGTATAGAAAGAGAAAAAACAAAAACTATCATTTGCTTACCTCGCTGATCCAAAGACAAAAAGCTACGAAAATATTCTTCAAAAAACATCTTTAGATTTGAAGAAAAAATTGTAAAAATGTTGAATTTCCCAATTTGTATTACCAAAGCAAAGAGCTAACACAAATATATCGATTTAGAAGTGATAACAAGTCGTAAAAATTACTTTGAAGAGTGTTGTAGCCTTCACTCTAAAGTCTGTAAATTCGAGCAAAAAAACATCTGCTTGCCCTCCAAAACCCTGTTGCTTTGGGATAACTACATACGTGACCAAGTCCTGCAAAGAGCCTATTTATTCCTTTCTCACTAAAATCCTAATGATCTTTTTCGTATCTGACAATGTTCTTGGTGTATGTATGACAAGATTGAGTGGAATATGACTGTTTTATAATATAGAGGGTCCTGAAGGGGGTCCTAATCCCATTTTCCCAGCCCAAATTAAACCCAAATCCCATTCCCATTTTTCTATTGTTTCTTTGATTATGAATGCCAGTCCCAGTGCATGAAATACCATTTCCCAGCTCTTCAAAAAGGCAAATCCCAGTTCCCATTTTACCCCTTCAGGACTCTCAATATAGACCACTGAATCATGAGAAATATAAAATTATCTTAGAAAAGTTTGTATTTCGCCTCCTGAAAGTTCACCAAAAGCATTTGGCCCTATTATTGGTTTCTCTACGTACGGTATTTGAGCTGATAGCCCAGTAGTAGAATAGCCAATCAGAGAGGGCATTTGCTAATATCCATTGGTTGTCTATATTATAAATGTATCTCCAAACAGCTTCTTGAAAAATTTGAACTAGATGTGCCATTGATCAGTCTCTGGTTAGTTCAATAAAATTTGCGACAACATAAAAGGTTCTAGATTGCTGATAAAAGGTATGATGAGCATTTCCAGTTGTTTTCCAGTCAGAGGCGTCCAACCCCCCCCCCCCCCCATCCCTATGATCAGTTTTTCATTCATTTCATGTATTTTTTACAGGTGGTAGATAAATGTTTAACAGATGGTGCTGATGAATACCTTCAGGTTTTAAGCCTGAGTTCAGTCATGATGCAACAGTTTTGCCATGCTGGAAACTTGTAGCCATGAAATATTTGACACTATTGTTAACTAGTAATAAAGTCATTTATAGTGAAAAGCAACCTCTACCTATATAGTATTAATTCTCAATGTTTCAAGCATACTAATAATTCTTCTTGATGCAAGTACGTAAGATTTTCCTTCGCACCCAATTTTTTTATTCCTGATTGTTCTAGGTGCCGTGATGTATGAGAACTATTTGTAATATATTTTTTTGCATACTAAAAATGAATGTTTTTGAGATTTTAAATAAAGATGTACAGTCGTGTATGCACTGTAAAATTGTACTTGTTGAACTATTCACAAAAATTAGGGACTACCCAATATGACTTAAATACCTTCTAACCCTCCCGGTTAAAGCTTAAAATTAGCATACAAGTGACAGAGGTCTATTTTAAAAAGTAATCTTTGTATTGAAATTTCCAATGTTTTGATGCTTTTCACCCTGTGTTTAGACCATGATTCCTTGCGCTAAACAATGGGTTGTTGACATGACGTCATCTCACAATTGGTCTATTCCCCTGCTGACTTCGAGCAACTTTTTCAAATTTTGTGCAAGCGAAGAGAGCAAATTGTTGAGACTTCTTTGCCCAATCACAGGCGAACCACCCTAAGAATGTGAGAAAAATGAATATGTATGTATTCTATCAATAACAAGACCCTGTCAGCAGGGTAGACTGGGATACCTGGATACCTGAGATCCTCGGGATGGGGCTGCTAGAGGGAAGTGTGACTTAGTGGCTATAAAGCAGATTTCTTAGTAGACTGAGTGCAATCCCTCTATTTTTCTTGGTCCCTAACCGCGTTGTCTGAGATCTGCCCGAGCGAAGATTGGGTAGGAGACAAAAATCTCTTAACAAGGGGAGGGGTACTTCCTCCTCAGCCTCCTCCACCAGGGACTCTGTCGCTTGGCCAACTCTTTGTAACAGCAGAGATTGACCA
>JANTNT010105536.1:0-21570 GCA_024752375.1 Entacmaea quadricolor
TCGTAATTTTCCTTTTCGAAGATATCAATTATAGGTTGACTGACAGGTAGAAAAGAGCATGTTTTTACCGTAGTTTTCATCTTACGTTGTCCTGCCCTACATCCACGACGAGTGGGCTTCGACTTTGATATTCCATGGCTCACTAAACACCTCCAAAGTCCAGGAGCGAGCGGCTTTGATGACAAAGATGTCGAAATTACTTTTAAAAAGCTAGAAGAATATCGTCTAGCCATATTGAAGTATAAACATTAAAACTGGAAGGAAATACTATAGAAGGAAAAAAAAAAAGGATTTCGAGAAAAATATACCAAATACACCAAAAGAGAAGGGGGAAATGTCTAAATTATTTAATGGAAAGAAGGGGAGTTACATATAATGTATTTGCTTATAAACTCAAAATATGACCCTCGCAATAAGACTCTCACATTTTGAAAACAAAACAAGCCTTAAGTACAAAGGCAAGCATTGATCCAGTCTACACCATCGCCTTATGAAAGACTAGCAGTAGCAGTCGAAATGTCGCGTTCATTAATTATGATCGTAATTGTGAGACAATCGAATAAGTATCCTTTACTGAAACAAGCCTTGCTTTGCTCGCAGAAAAAAGGTTCTCAAAAATGCGAACTCTGGGTTCCCCATCATAAAATTATTCTCTTTTACTTCAACGAAGGACTAATGTCCGAAAAGTCAAGTGAACTCGTTTTTAGTCACGGTGTTTCAAATTACCAACAATCCATCCATCGATTCTATGCATTATACACCGACGCAGCTCAAACTAGATTAATCACAAGTTTCTTTATTAGCATAATTAATAGTTGGACTTCAAGTAGATAAAAATCATAATCTAATTTTAATATTAATCTAAAAATTATTTACCAAAATAAAAATTGGGGCGAGGGGGAGGGGGGGCAGGGGGACACGGGGAACATTCTCCTCGCAGTGATCCCAATGTTTTCTATAAATCCGACATGACGACATGTCCATGATAGAGAAAGAGAGGGAGAGAGAGAGATAGAAGACACTGGAAGGAAGGTTACAGCTGCTTGAAGCAAAGTTCCTCCCTGGAAGTAACAACCCTTCCTAACGATGATTGTTACTAGCTATAATGAGATTTAAGATCAATAGTAGTGACTAAAGCAGCTCGATGAATTGCAATCGTTCTCAATCGGTTGTATGTACATCGGAGATGAGACAAAGGCACATCAGTCAACACACTTACTGAAGACATGCATCTTGGGTACAATTAGTCATTGGCAACAGTATTTTCAGGTCACATCTTCTGATTTATTAACAGTTTTGGATGTGACCGTCATAAAGATGCTAATGATATTATGGTACCATGTGCCATAGAATTGCAGGACAACAACATACATGCATAAGTAAATTACATGCACCTCAATGTCTGCCTGTTTGTCTTGATGATGCCTTTGAGATTTTGGTACCATGTGCTTTGGTGTAAATAGAAGTTTGCATAAAAATCTGATATTCACAAGGACTGCAGAGCTGCTTTTTAAGCGGTGGGAGGGGGGCTAATTAGTGACATCATATGAGAAAAGTGGGGGGCTGAGTACTTAAGATGTATGGATTTTTTAGGAAAAGTGGGGGGCTCCATCTCCACAGTCCCTAATGCAACAAATTACTGTCTGTCCAACACTGTGCATTGCATTGTCTGACCTGGAATCAGGTATAAAGGCCTCAAGAAATATTAATTTAAAGCAAGGTGAAGAGTCTGAAGGCTGTTTCAATCCACTGGATTTATAAACCCAAGGCTACAACACTTGATTGGTTCCTCATGTATAGTTTAGCCATTGTACCAATACTATATTAAAAGTACCAGTACAATAATTATCACAGCATTGACCAACACTATAGGGACAAGATACTTGGCATATCATCTGAAATAGTCATAAGAAAAGCAATATATAAATATATCTTGTCGTTTGGGAGGTGGTCATTAATGAACCATAGTAAGAGGGATATATTCAAATAGATAGGGGATTGGTTAGCTGGATAATGACATCACCCTTGCTAAACATGTTTTTGTGCAAGTGAATCAGTCACAGTATTGACTGAACTTTGACAGGTATCGGTAAAACAGTAATTAAATGGATTTGTATTAACTTCATGCATTTCATCTAATCAGAAGACACAGATTGGAAAGAGTATATATATATATATATATATTATTATCATTATTATTATTATTATTATTATATATTATATTCATATATATTTTTGATATCCATTGAATTGTAACTATAGTATATTTAATTGAGCTTAATTTAATTATTGTTATGACTACTGAAAAGTTTACCGTGTATAAATAAAGATCTATCTATCTATAGCACAATTTGAGCAGGGACCAGTTTCTGGGAATTAATGGGGAGTAGGGGGTGTTTGACAACTGAGTTTGTTATCAATAGAAATCATCAGCAGGAATTTAGAAAGTTAAAATAATGGAAGGAAAGAAAGAAATTCCGTGGCTAAATTCCACCTAACCCATTTCATCTTCAGATGCAGTTGTTTTTCTTGCTATAGTATTAAGTATTATGACCTACTTAAATTCTGTCCAACAGAAGGAAAGTTTGGACGATTTGACATATGTGCCATTGTACTCCATAGTGTTTGGTGATTCTAGAAGAGACAATATAATTGATATCAATCTATACAATACAAGTTCATGCAACATTTGGAATATGAGCGAGTTTCTCTACCATATTCACGACAGTGTACGAAAATAGTTACTTGGCAACATACACATGGCTATCTAATGTGGGTGAAAGCTATTTCGCAAGCCTTAAAACAACATCATAAAAATGACAATACAATAGATAACAATGGAAATGTTCGAATAACAATACACTGTTCTACATGAAGGGATGACCAGCT
Organism: Entacmaea quadricolor; assembly: GCA_024752375.1. Lineage (NCBI taxonomy): Eukaryota > Metazoa > Cnidaria > Anthozoa > Actiniaria > Actiniidae > Entacmaea > Entacmaea quadricolor. The sequence goes on from JANTNT010105536.1 coordinate 2,890, forward strand.
GATGTCGTTTTGAGTCTCGAGAAATAACCTCTTCCATCTAGGTGGATATATTCATTTACTTAGATACTTGATCAAATAAATTGCTTTAAATATACACGTTTGAAGGACATTTAAGAGAAAATATTCAACCGTAAACCTTCCTTTGGTCGAAAGTTTCTTTAGACAAGGTATACACGATGTTCAAAAAACGTCTAGATCAAGTTCCAATATTAACTTATCACATAAAAAAAAGATCTAAATCTTTAAACTTAAATTATTCACTTGTGAATCCCAAATTTCGTAACTTAAACTTGAACAATCTAAGTTAGATAAATTCTGCATTTTCTTCCTTTGTTTTTTTCTTTCTATTGATTCTACCCTTATCAGTGTCTTTTTTCCTCACTTAGTTCTTGTTGCTGAATGCCTTGTTCTTTCAAAAGGATTTCGTGATCGCAAAAGTGCAAAATGTCAATCGCATACTTTGTGTCTGTCGGTTAGAGAATAATACTTGAAATAATACGATTTTTATACCTCTTATTGGGATGGTTTCTTGTATATCTTGAAGCAATGGAGAAGAACTGCCGTCAAACTTGTATTCTTTCGACGCCATATTTAATGTTTACAAGACAACCGCTGACCATGACACAGGTAACCCAACTTTTATAACATGAGCGCACTTAATCATCGTGGGTGATGTGAGTCAACCTTGGCTTACATTTTTCTAAAATAAATGATTTGAAGCTATTTTAATACTTAGCTGGTGATTTTTAGATTAATTCGTTGTAAAATGTATTCTTTATTGAAGAATATCTTAGAAATTCGTAGGATCACAATATCGAACATACCTCCGTGCATATATTGTAGAATTTGCTTTGAGTGAATTAGGAAGGGTGGTATGGAAGGGGAGTATTTCAGTAGTAGTAGTAGTAGTAGTAGTAGTAGTAGTAGCAGTAGTAGTAGTAGTAGTAGTAGTAGTAGTAGTAGTAGTTGTATTAGTAGTAGTAGTAGTAGTAGTAGTAGTTGTATTAGTAGTAGAAGTAGTAGTAGTTGTTGTTGTTGTAGTAGTTGTATTATTAGTAGTAGTAGTAGTTGTTGTAGTAGTAGTAGTAGTAGTTGTTGTAGTTGTAGTAGTAGTAGCTGTTGTTGTTGTTGTAGTAGTAGTTGTATTATTAGTAGTAGTAGTTGTAGTTGTAGTAGTAGTAGTTGTTTTTGTAGTTGTAGCATTAGTAGTAGCAGTAGTAGTACTAGTAGTAGTTGTAGTTGTAGTTGTAGTTGTAGTTGTAGTAGTAGTAGTAGTAGTAGTAATAGTAGTAGTAGTTGTTTTTGTAGTTGTAGCAGTAGTAGTTGTAGTTGTAGTTGTAGTAGTAGTAGTAGTAGTAGTAGTAGTTGTTGTTGTTGTTGTTGTTGTTGTTGTTGTTGTAGTAATACAGATTTCTATAAAACGTATCATACTAATGTCTCAATGATGCATTTTAATTTACAAAAGATCACGGACAGAATTACAAAAAAGTTTGATAGAAACAGTTTATATATTTCTGGTAAACAGGAAAATTTTAAGTGCAGATTTGAAGGAAGCCAAAAAATTTGATTGCTTTAATAATATCAGGAAGATCGTAAAATTATGAGACAAAATTTAACAGTCATATATAATATCTGAATAAAAACAATGGAATTATATTCTACTAATCACTAGGCTACCTGAAACTATGTTTCTCGTCTCCGTTTTTTTACTTTTTCTTTATTGTTAGTGACATCAATATACCGCTGTTACACAATACACTACTGGCAGCCTACTTAATCAAATTTATATCTTTGTTATAGATTTTAGCTTCTGATGCAAGATGATATTCTTGGTTTTCACCCATTCCTTAGGGAATAAAATGACAAAGGCATGGCAGCCATGTTGGTAAACAAAAATAGAGGTTTTTGAGAACTCTTTTGTTAGCTGTGCCGGCACCAACATGGCGACTATGACGTCATGTGAAAGCCAAGAAGAAACCCAAGATAGCCAGCAGAGTACTTGTCATGAACGAATAACACATTGACACTATGATCTGATATATATCCATCGTAATTCAAGACATGCTTAAAAGACTTTAAGCTGAGGTTCTGGTCCCGGCTTATTGTAATGCAAATTAGATTGACTTATCACTGGCTGATCTAAAGTATCGTACAACCTTAAATTAGCCCACGACAGCAGGCGAAAACATATTGATAGAGATGCAATGCCCTTAATACAAGACCGTTACGACAATAATAGGTAAGATATATCTGAAGGTTAGTTCGCCACTTATATTTAAATCAAGAACCTATTTATTTTAGATTTTGAATTCATTATTGAATCCATTGATATGTTGTGACAAGGTTATACTGGTGAAGTTAATGAGTTTTCCATAAGGCTTTACTATCATATTAAATTCATTTCACTACTAAGAAATCATGCACCAATTCATTAATGGTTTGTAGAATTCATCAACACAACTGCTGACGTCAAACAGTTGATTTATTCAATCATCTTTACCCACAGTTTGTCGAATTTTTGTCAGCAGGAAAATCACTTATGTTTTTCGTAAGAGCGCGATGAAAGGTGAATGACACCTACACTGTACTATTTCTGCATTTCTCTTCAGTCAAACAAGAACGTAAGAACTTATTCCAACACTTTGACATGGCTTTATGCTGCTCAATGGTCAGTGAGCCCATCAGTGTAGGTATGTATGTAAACCTTGTTTTCTTTGAAGAGAATTATTTAGTAAATATGCGTTCAATAAATCAATAACATTACCGCACAATATGTTCCCAACAGGGACCATCTTACCACCAAGTGGTGAGCTTTATTTCCACTTTGTACTCAACTGCACTGTTTTTGCCACACATCAAGTACATGTAATAAAAACGAGAGTAGAAAACTTCATTCTTTGATAGAAGTTTATTGGTACTCTCTTTAGTTTATCTCAATGGTAAACATCAAAGATTTGCTTGTCAATTTATATCAAATTTAGATTTTAAAAAACTAGGCAACAACAATCAGGCGATCGAGCTTTCTTTCCTCTACTGAAGTTTTAAATTTTGTACAATTTGTACACGTAAATGCTGCTCCACTAGAAAATATGATTCGGTACAGTACAGATCCAACTTAAAACACAAACGTGTTATTATCTAAAGTAATAACTCCACAAATAAACCTGAGATATAATATTTTCAGCATAATTTTTACATTTGAGTAACATAGGAAGCAAGTTTGATGTGCGGAACTCGTTTGATATCGTTTGAGGAGATTAAAAGCACTTTTGCATTGTTGTACACGTAAACTATTTCAGCAAATAATAAAGTAGTTTCATCTAAGATCATGTGAGCTAATTCCACAACGCTTAGGATGTGACTGATCTCTTCTTTAGACTCTTATCACTTCTTTGTCGAAGGATTTTTAGGATTAACTCCTAATTAGACACATATTTCTGTGGCGTTTTTTCCGGCTATATTTGAGTTATCTTTGATGTACGATGTTTATAAGATAGAAAAGTAACATCATTTCAGGGTTTTCACTTTTGACCCTTCTTTTTATTGTTTTATTTTGTTCCTGTTCTAAATCATTCATCTTATTTTAACGCGTACAAACATCACTTTAACACTGAGCTAGATCGAGAAATAGTTGCCTCAGCCATGAAAAATCAAGAGATGATAGAGCTTTGACAGCAAAGAATGTTTCAACAATAGTCTGGAAAACTTTCTGGATGAGTTTTCTTTCCTTGTATACATAAAGTACAGGAATTACAAGTTTGAAATATTTTGATTTCCGTGCGTTTTTACTTGTTTATCTTCGCTTTGAACTAGCATTTTTTCCGATCCTTTTTGGTATTAAAACCGTAAAACTTTTATGATTTAAACTGCATCTCATCAATGTTTCTTGCCTCATTTGCCTGAGAGATTCTCAACGAACGCTCAGAAATTGGAAGCGCAAAGAGGAGCAGTTCAATGCTGATAGCAACCCAAAACTATGGACAATAAAATACGTGGGAGTATCCCATGTTTGATGTATATTTGACACATAGGAAAGTGAGTTGATTACATCTATTGGAGGTTGACGTAAATCTTCCAAACGAATTCATTAGTTAAGAGTGCATATGACAATACTACTAAATTGTGTCGTCTCCTTGACTCTGAAACCGTATTCCTAAACAGCACAAGGCAAAATATAAAGCTAAATTGACAACACATTGATCTTGTTGGGTCAATAGAATATGAGTGTTTGAAATTAAACAAATATGTCAGTAAGTGTCGTAAGGTCGCTAAATGATGATCAAGACAAGTGTATGATAACAGCGATGAATTGGTGAAGTAGAAAAAAGGAATGGGTGAAAGGGAAAACTGAATGAGAAAGGAAAAGAAATTATGAGTACAAGGTTAGATGTTGGACAAATAATTTAATGATAAGTACTAAAATTAATTGACATAAATATATTTAACACCATATTCAGTGAACATCGTATCGGCGTCGCAAGTCAGAGTCAGTGAGTGCAAATTTCGTATAAGCCGTTCAGGCTTCCGATGTTGAGCAATGAAAAAAAACGGCGAAAACTCAGATAATTAAATTACATTGCTTTAATATGGTACAGAACCAGTACGATGACCGTCAAATGGCTTCCTGTATGGACCAATCAAAACATCAAATCAAAACTGAGCACATACCATCCAATCACATTGCTTGAAAACTGGCGGTACAAAACCGGTACTATGACTCTCAGATGGCATTCTTTCTCAACCAACCAAAACCACGAAAAGAGACAGCCCGTACCAGATCGGAACGAGTTTCTGATCGGTACTTTACTAAGGGAGCAATAAAAAAAGCAGCTTTCGATTGGTACGGTATTACACTTCGAAATTAAATACATACCATCCAACCACACTGTTTGAATACCTGTTAATCAATTATATGAAACCTTTTTATACAATCTGGTAAACTGGAAATTTTCAGTTTTAAAATTTATATCAGTTGTTCCCTTTTTTACTAATTAAAAACAAAATACGTTCATAGTGCAACGTCGAGCTGCGCGATTTGTCTTATCTGTATACTAAAATTACGACCCTTGATCTATCACAAAGATGCTTGAGAAACTTGGCTAGAAAACCTTGCAACAACTTAGAAAAGCCGATAGACTGAGCCTGTTTAATAAAGCTTTGAACAACCTTTCTGCCCTCCCATTTATGGAACTGATTGAAGAACCATCTAGACAACACATATGCATGGCAAACACTTTATCCCTATCTTAACGCGTACAAATATATTATATCAGTTAGTTTTCTACGAGGTACCATTGTAAATTGGAACAATCTCCCTTAAGAAATCATTGACTGTTCATGTAATATTAACCTATTTCTAATGGTTAAGACTGTGACTTATGACGTTCTTTTGGTTATTCTTTTAAGAAATTTTAGAACTCGCTCCCAAAATTCATAAAAACCTCTAGATATGACTCTTTTTCGCCTAGCCTACATATTCTGCGCAGTGGAAACGTTACTAATATCATAAGTTAAATAAGTTGATGATTTTATGTAATATATAAAACACGAACGGGAGTGTTTTGAATGACTTAAGACACTCATGAATAATTCATAAGCTTCTGGTCCAATAGATCGCCCATACATGTCACAAACATGGACCTTTATACTTCGATAGAGAATTGAATGGCACTGTCATGCGCAATGACTTCATAAGAGACTCCCACATGGTAAAGATCGCATGCAAAACTCAATATAGAGGCGCTTATCGATGGATCGTCAGTGATCGAATGTGAGACAGACCTTGATGAGGCTCTAAGTCTTCATCTAAATTTGAATGCACTTTTGTCTCTGATGAAGTCATCCCTCATTAGCATTCAAGTGATCTTTATATAAAGATCACTTGAACACTAGTGAGGAGGACTTTATCGAGTATAAAGGTCCATGCACGTGACGTGTATGGGCGATCAAATTGGACCAGAGGCTTATGAATTATTCATGAGTGTTTTAAATTAAGTTAAACGTGACGCAGGGGAAGAGTGTAAGTACATCTGTCAAACGTGACGCAGGGAGATAAGGTAGGTACATCTGTCAAACGTGACGCAGGGGGAGAGGGTAAGAACACCTGTTGAACGTGACGCAGGGGGAGAGGGTAAGTACACCTGTTGAACGTGACGCAGGGGGAGAGGGTAAGTACAACTGTTAAACGTGACGCAGGGAGAGAGGGTAAGTACACGTGTATGTTGAACGTGACGAAGGGGGAGAGGGTAAGTACACCTGTTGAACGTGACGAAGGGGGAGAGGGTAAGTACACCTGTTGAACGTGACGCAGGGGGAGAGGGTAAGTACACCTGTTAAACCTGTAGGAGGTGAAGGATAAATATAGAATTTTTTCTTTTCCGGATCCAATTTCACAAAAAGAAAGCTAAAATATTTTACATGAGATTTTTCTTTTGTCTTCAACGATTCGATAATATATGCAGAGTAAACCCTGCTGTGAAGACAAAAGTCAGAAAATGTCTGCGAGAGAGACTCAGGAGTGAATGAAGCCACAGTTTACATCTTGCTGTATATTGTAAGGTTCCTAAAATAGCTTACTAGTCATTCAAAAAGAACGCACGAACGCTCAAATGGTGCGACTAATGATCTTTGACTTACTAATAAACTTGTATTAGATATTAGCTATTAATAGCTTTATCCAGTCAGGCTTATCATGACTGCTACACACACCCTAATATGTAGTTTTAAATCGATTAAAACACGAAATATAGTTTACAACCCATTTAAAATCAATTCATAGTCGTTATAGGCACTGGTTTCTGTGTTTTAATTGAACGAACAACGAGCTATAGTCAGATTGGTGCTGTCAGATAACATATGTACAGTCTTTATCAGATCTAAATACAGAAGCAGTTCTTGATATACTATGTGTTGACAGATCAATCAACGTGCTTTACACCTTGCTGTAGTTCAACAAGGCTAGTTTAAAGGCCAGGCAAAAGAGAATAATCAAGAGAAATATATGCTAAAAATGAAGGAAAAATGAACATCGAATTAAAGAAAAAACTACTGTTAGTTTGTTGATGGATATAGTTGCCTTTCCTTGCAATAATTTTCCTTTATTCGGCTTGGTACTGATTGGTTTTGTTTATTTCAGTTCTGTTTTATGATAAAAAGTCCATTAGTTTGATTCACAGAGATAAGTAAGGGAAATGGGAATCGAAAGAAAAGAAAGAGCAGGAAAAATGAATCGATGGACTGAACAGATATCATTTAGAGCAACTCGCTTTGTCATGCGTGAGTTCAGTATATTTATAATATATTAACCCTTGTCTTGGTACACAAGCCATGCATATATAGTAAAGCATCCTGGTCGAGTTCTCTAGCAATCCAACTCCTAGCTATATACTCTCAATCCCTTGGCACTGTCCTTGTCACTTAAGCTACAAACCAATGAAAGAAGCGTTAGTATTGACAATACATCCAAAGAATACCAAGCTAATTGCATGACAATTAATCTCGAGGCAGGTGGTTTACGTATTGTAAAGTCACAATAGGTAGAAAATAGAACGCTTGTATATGTCTTGATTCAATCCTTGTAAATCGGGCAGTTTTCATCGATCGAAGATGGTCTTTTGGTTGGTTTAATAACAACATCGTTTGACTCAATGATACGAAAGTGGTGTGGTGAGTATTCAAAATAAATTAATATTATTCTCAACTCACCGATTTCTCTTAAGCTAGCCAGCTTTCTTCATATAGTTTTCGTCTTCTTATTTAAATATTTTCGTTTTCTATTTATATAATTTTTTATTGTAGAATAGATTAGTAGCTACAAATGCCCGTTATATTGCTTGCCATGGATAGGTCACCTCGTTTAAAACCCAAAACTACAACCAATAATTCTCGGATCCATATAGTTTGATATTCATTCATAATTACATGTCGGTCGTTTGTTCGAACATTTGCCCTTTAGTTAGACCAATATTTCACAAACAAGCTTGTGTTTTAATGATTACAGTGTGAACGCGTACACAAATACTGACTGCCATTAGACAGCTGTTTTAAATATAATGCGGGCGAACGAAAAAATAATTTTATTCCCATTTCTTTTAGCTGTAGTATTAGTGTAGTTAGTCTAATAATTATCGCATTGCTAGCTGTTGCTGAGAACAGTTTTATATATATTTACTCAACCAAAAATGCGCTGTTTAATGAACATATCTAGAAAATACGGTTTAAAATTTTTCTTCATTTTTTAAATACATATTGAAGGAGTATTTCAAAGGCGATTCATTTGGTATCAAATGAGCATTTTATTTTTGGTTCAGTTATTTAGAGCAGTTTTGTGTAGAAAGCATAAAATTATCTTTTTAATGCTATTTCTTCCAAGCGGTTTTAGTAACTGAAGCAGGACTGACTTGAAAAATAGTCAATTTTCGCGCGAATTTCCCAAACGCTCAAATCATTGTGTCCTTCGTCGAGTTATGTTCAATAATAAAAGCAGGGTCATTACAAATGAACAGAAATTTTTTTATTTTTATTATCTTTAAAATATTTTAAATATTCCAAGTGAGAGTTATTGAGAGTGTTCAATACAGGACAGCAAGTCAAGCCACAGTCCCCTAACCACAAGGTCAAACCTTGATTGCTTCTAGTATTCTCAAGCAAAAGAATATTATAAGAATAATGGTACCAGTTTATTCATGATGCGTGCTGGCTCTAATAATCAGTCTGTTACTATGGTAACACAGCTTCGGGTTCAGTCTCTTGCTTATTGATTTTAATAGCCCGGCCGCCGCTCATGGAAACGACTTTTGCATCGATCTTTATTCAATTGTTTCCGTGTTCATTGGTGTGATACATCGAGCTGACAAAAAACGAACGCTTATACGCTATAGTTGATATTCATACTATTTGAAATGTGGAACAAGTTGCTACACGGTAAGGGAGATTTTAATGACATTTTCTAGTAATCTAGTGTTTTGTTTAAGAATGAGTTTGTTTGTAAATTTGGCCTGGGAAATAGAAAACATTTGATGTTAATATCACTTTATTTAAACCACTTATAAAGCTACTATTACTAATAATGCAAGCTAAAAAGAATATCACTGACTGTCGCTTACGTTAGCTTTGAGTAGCAAGGCTACTTTCATTCATTCAAAGCCAGATTTAGCTATTGTTATTTAACAAAAATATAAAGGATGAAAACATAATGAGATGAAAACATAATGATTCGGTAGCGCAAGTTTGGGGTGAAAGTAGACAGCACTCATTCTAAAATATATATATTTCTCCACGTACGATCCAATGGTTTCTAGGTTACCTTTCTCTAGATGTATCTCAGTTAAATCTATTTTAATCAAACTTAATTCTTTATATTCAGTTTCTGTTTCGAAACTGGTGAATTCATCACCCCTAAAAATAATCAGTACTCTTTTATTTAAAAAAAAACTTTAATTACAACTTCCTTTGATATTTTACGTGAATTAGTTGCCAAACAGTATGGCGAATCGTGAAAGTATTTTTGATGGACTTCGTCATAAAAATAATATATTGATATTAATCAATTTGGTTTACAACTTCGGGGACTTATTTTTGAATTTGTATTAAGTAAAAACGAATTAAAATTACAACAAAACGAGAAGAAAAAACACTATTAAAAATAATTTAGGTTCAATATTATCGAAAATACACGTATTTTCGAGTTTCCGTTTAACTTTTTCCGGTATCGCTGTAATGTTCAATTGAATCGTTATCCATATTCTATTCGTATCATTCTATTTTACATTTAATTTAAATTCCTTTTTTTTTCCCCTTCTCTTCTTCTTCTGAATATGATCCCACTCACTTTGCTGTGTTTCGCAATCTCCCTCCCCTACAGTCTTTTCAAACAACACGAACACGTATTTAGAAATTCTACACACGTATACTTCCACCTCCTTTTCGTTCATTTTTCATTCATTTTATTTATAAATACATAAGTTGGCGGCAGCTTTTCACATTACGACTTCATGTCCACTTGTGTGTAAATTATATTACATACAGCAAGTAATTTTCAATTCGCCCACCTGCAATCCTTCTCGCCAGTAATTCTTTATTCTAAAGTGGCATACTTGTTCGCGAGTCCTTATGGCGCGTGATGACAAATTGGCCTTTTTATACTTTGGAGATGTCGCACTAAATTTATAATTGCATCTCAAGTGATGGGCTTTCACTTGCCATGTGTTTTATGTTTGACCACGCGACTTTAAGTTATAACTGTATGTCGTTTCAGCTGTGGACCATTATAACTTCGGCGAACAGTGTCAAAGAATTTATCTCCATAAACGATTTAGTTGGGTTTTGTATCAATGAATACTTGAAAAACAAACAGTACCGTGCGACAATGAAATTGCATCCCTCCAAGAGCCTATCAAATAGCACGAAGCCGAACCTCACGATCGGAATTAAAATACAACATTGCCGATCGAGGATGTTGCTGATTTTTAGAGAGATATCACTCGTAGCATTCTTTCAATCTGCAAAGGTTGCAAACAACAGCTTTAAATGCAGACATGCATAAACGCGACAGTTTCACTATATATTCCATACAGCATATTAAGCTACAGGTTTTTAGAGGTTCGTAACTCGTAGCATCCTTTCAACCTGCAAGAGTTGCAAACAACAGCTTGAAGGATAGACGTGCTCGACATGGTGCAACATCACCATTGCAGAAAACTTTGCATTGTCTAAACTTAAAATTCCAAATCACTCGAAAATAACTCTAGATCTTACTCGTGACTTCATCTCATTAATGGCCGAGACTTTCAAACTACCGATCGTTCATGATGAAAATCAAGCAAGCACGCAATCCAGAAATATTTTTAACTATCTTTACCCATCGTTTTGGATGCTATGCGCAGCTCAAACTCTCGTTAGTTTTCTTTAGTATTTTGAAGAGTTGTCAGCCATGATTGCTGATATTTAGAAAATGAAACGGCAAGCTACAAACGTACGGTACCGTGACTTTTAAATGGCTTCCGTATTCAAGCACTGTGATTGGATGGTGTCCGTTCACTCGCTTTCTTATTGGTTGAAACTGGAAGCCATTTAACAGTCACAGTACCGTACGTTTTCTATTCATACGAAACTACTGCTCTATAGTTACATCACCAAGGATTCAGATTGTCACGCAGCATACAGAATCTATTACAGTAGATACAAGCTAATTTTGACATTTTCAATTCACAGTTTACAAATTAAAAGAAGCGAAGAAAAGAAGGATCGCTACGTTAAGACCGTTGTTAACGGATGGGATCGTACCCGAGCCATCTAAATGCGAGGAAGACGATGACACTGATAGCGGTATAAGTAGTCATGATACAGCATCCAATACCATGCCATCTCCAGATCTTTCAAAAACTGAACTCGCAAGGCGACTCTCTCTTGCTTCTTTACGAAATCCTGCCAATTTAAAGGTAAAAGTTCTCTGGGATTTTGAACCACGTCTAAAAAACACAGAACTGAAAGTCGTAAAAGGAGAAATTATCCATTTACTTTATCGAGATAATGACAAAGTTCTTGCTGTAAACTCTCATGGAAAGAGAGGATTTATTCCTTTTAACTACTGCTCGCTTCCTCACAGAAAAATAGACGCAAACTTGTCAAAGGAATCCTTATCGGTTTCTACGAGGACACCGAGCAAACCAAGAAAGCAGCTTTACAGTGATGTTTCTTTTCACCAATTTTTAGATGACATGGATTTACGAAGCAGGAAATCATCTGGAAAACACACTAAAAACTTAAATACACAACTCGATTTTAAAAGTCTTCAAAAGAAAAGTTTTAGTGAAGAAGGACTTTTCGGAAATATTTCTTCCTCGAGCGATGAAAACGAAGACGAATCGTCTTATTTTCGGAAAACGACGGAGATTCACAACATGATTAGATGGAATCGGAGAGCTCCGGAGAGTTTTCGTCAACGACATAAAGTAACTGTTTCTCATTTCCGAAAATGTGACGAAGTCAACATGTTAGTTTTGTATGATTTTGTTGCACAAGATGAAAATGACATTGATGTATATAAAGGTGATATTGTCAGAGTATTAAACAGAGATGATCGTGATTGGTGGTGGGTTGTCACACGGTCTGGATATGAAGGTTTTGTACCTTGTTCTTATTTAACAAGACGATCTATTATGCCATCTACAGGTAAAATATCATATATTTATTTATTTTTATTCATTTATTTATTTGCCCGAAGGACAGGTGAAGTACAATAGGACACGAGGTCCCCTACTAGTCACAACACCAAATCCGGCTATCCCCTAAGAATCCCCTATCCCCTTCCAAATCCCGTAGAGAAATGATTAGTAAGAGCTCCAGACACTAACGGTGGTCACCGCTAGAGTTTCTTTACGTTCTTATTGGTTCTTTTACGTCCCTCAGACTGATATTAGTTAGGTGAAGTATGGAGAGACGGAACCGCCATTTTAAGTGATCATCTGAGCCACTTGAAAGTCTTACCGTTTGCAGATATCATTACAAAAGCAGCACTTTCTCCTCAGTTTTTAAGACCCTGAGTGTTGGTCCGGCCGGGACTCGAACCCCGACCTACCGCACAACAGACTGGTGCCCTAATCAACTTAGCCATCCGGGTGGCAGTTGAAGAGATCAAGAGGTTAAGGTCGACAAGGAGAAAATTACTACCCATGGTCGGTTGGGAAATTTAAAATGTATAAAACAAACACTTGCTGTTCCCGTTCCCGTACCCAGAGCTTCTCTGTCTCGACCGTACGACAGTGGCCCTTTCCGTTCCTTGATCAAAGCCAAGAAACGCAAGGCTATTGGCAATCCAATCATTATTTCTCTTTTTGATTAAGTTGCCAAACTGATTTTTAAGAAGAAAGCAAAACAACAAACTATAAAAGTTTTAAATTTTTAGAAACTAAAGATGAATTTGCTTTAGCCTTTGTTTGCCGGTTTTCCGAACTTGAAGAGAACGTTTTCCTAACATGTCATCAGTGGTCTTCGTGGTATGGTGGCTTAAGTGCCAGGGAAGTAACTTATTTAATTGAAAATCTCTTCTCGGCTCCCAGGGAAATCACTCCGTTCGGCCACAAAGTTCAGACATGACTTGGTTTTACAAAACGTAGAATTTGAAAATTCTAAATTCTATTTGCTATTCGACCAAACCCAGTTTTTTGTTCTCAGTTATATCACTGTTCTGTGTGTTTTTCAGTAGCCCTTTAAAAATCTATTCTACATCAATACACGAGCTACCCCCTCCCCATAAAATCCTGGCCATATTTTATCATTACTTTATCATAAGTTAATAGTTACCTTGTAAAGTGTTGGCATGTATAACTAGTTTAATACCGCGGCCATATGTTACGGAAAAGGAACGACAGTACAAATGAAATCTGCACTTATATTAATTTGGTGCATTATAAAATTGCCCCTACGGTTGATTTTCTACGAAATAATTTAACAGCAGACCGGCGCATTTTGTTAAACTGTCTTCTATTTTATACTTTACTTCAGGACAGAGCACAACAAACAGCATCGAAACTTCAAGTTCTACTTCAGAAGGAAGCAGTACCCAGGCTGTTAGGTTCCAGGATCCTCTCTGTACATTTCACCGTTACGAGAAAGAGGAATGGGAGACAGATTCAGAGGCATCTATACAACATATTGATCGGTTTGGTCTAAAGATGGTCAAAGAGGACGAACAAGAGACTGTGGGTGCTAAATATATTCATTCTAAATGGAGCACATGGTGTTAACATATGCATTGGTCGGTTTGGTCTTATACGATGGTCGAACAGATGACCCTGAGACTATATATGAACGATAGTGGGTGGGGTGAGTGCTTATATAGCGCATTTCACATGTCTCAATGCGCTTCACAATTCAGTCAACAGTGGAGGACTTTACGGGCTGCATTATAAGGCGCCATTGGCAGCCGCGCAGCTTACAATCATGAGAAGATAAATTAGTAGATTAGTATGTTATGCCTCCAAATTAGGATAGGCTGTAACTATATCCATTCTATAGATGGAGTACATGGTGTTAACACATACATTGGTCGGTTTGGTCTTATACGATGGTCGATCAGATGACCCTGAGACTATGTATAAATGTTAACCATATCCATTTTAAATGAAGCGCTTTGCGTTCATAAAAAAATAAGTTGTACCACGTTAGATAAATCAATTATGCGTGCATGTTGCATTCAATGGAATATTTTAAAAGAGTTCGTATGATCGGTGTCAGTATTTGCAGCCATCATTGTCATTAATGACCATTTCAAAAACAGTTTCATGATGACTGTCTGGTATTCACCATCGCTATTATATCCATAGAGTTTCCATTAGGGGACTATTTATTTAGAGATTTTTATTTCTAACGTTCGTCTTTTTGAAGGACGTTCATTGGAGACGTCCATTTAAAGGACTTTCGCAAGCTAAAGAATATTTAAGAATTAAGAACTGTACATATAAAAGTTACCAATAAAAGTTATTTATATGCTTATTTAGCTTTTAATATTGAATACCTGCATACCTAATGTGATATATAACAGATACAGAGTTACTTGCATCAAGCACTTGCATGACAATAACCAAGGGTGCAGACGTATCGGTATTCTCTTTTTATATTAGGGTTTGAATTGGATTAGATTCGATTTCCGCCAAGGGTCTTACTGTTATTTTTCTCTATTCTTTCTTTCTCTATTCATATACACTAACATGTTATTATACATTCTAACATATATCTGTGCGTACCCAAATTTACGGTGTTCAGCTTGCCCGCCCGTAGAAATAATAACGCCCTGGGATCCCTACAGTTGTCTCATACATTACATTAAGGAGGCTCGATGGAAAAATCTCGGCGCGCGACCTTTCAACTTCGAAGCGCAATTACGCAGACGCAAAATAATTTATTAGGTAAAAACCTCCCCCGGTTGTAAGAGAAGGATCGAAATTTTGAATGATAAAGTTTTTGTTGAAATCGCATTTAATTCACAGTCGCTATAAAGCGTTGGTGCTTTTGCTTTACTTCTAATTTTCTCCATTTTTTGGCCTAAGATTTTAAAACGCGCTTTATATAGTGGAGTAGAGGTAATTTGCTCAAGGTTCAGAAAATTTAAAGAAAATCTGTTATAGCGTTTTCGAGAAATTTGACGTTAAAGTTTTTAGACAAAAAAAGTTGTGCAAAAAAAAAAATATTTTGTTAACTTTGTCCAAAAATAGTGTATTTGCTCATCTGGAGTTCCTTTTTTCATCTAGATCTGTTCCTAAATCCCGGCTTTAGAGTAATAGCTAAAAATTTGAAAGAAATGGAGGCATTAGATAATCCAAAAGATCAGGGAGAATTTAGGTCACCATGAGCCGTATTTTGCAGTTATTTTGTTGTGATACTTAACATCCTCTTAGATCTAAAACTGCTCGATGGATTTATTAATATTATTTTTTAAATTATTTTAATTTTAATTTTTAATTAATTAATTAATTAATTTTTTTATGCAACATTGACCACAGTATATCAATGAGAATAAGCTAGGGGGCACTGAATCTTTACACGCCCCTGCACTCTTTATGGTTGGTTGTGAAAAATTTTGTGATTCATTTTAGAACCTCCTTCTCCTTATAGGTATTGTGTTGTCGAGTCCCTAAGGGGACTGCGCCATAATTATCGTGAGGGGTTCTAAAATGAGTACACTACGGCTAACGGTTAACTTGAGCTTCCCTGTACAAAGGATGAAATAAGGAACTGTATAATGATTACCAGGAGGGGGCTGTAAAAACAGAGGGGGGCATGAAGTAAAATATGACAAATTGGGTGGGGGGCAAAGTTGAATTTAACATTTGCAAAATTTGATTTAATAAATACAATTTTTAGGAGTAAAAAAACAAGTACACTTCAAGCTCAGCATGCAGTTCGTCAAAAGTCAGAACATTTCATAAAATCAAGAATTTGGACACCATTGTCTTGAATTACTTGTGACAAGTGATTGAATCTGGAATCTGACCATATTCTTCAAGATTCGACTGAATTTCTTGAGGACGTTCGAGGGCCCACAGGAAGCCCAAGCATTGGTTTTGAAAAATCCGGCGTGAGCTCTCATGGCGATCACAATTTTAAAAGTGCCAAAAAGTACCGAAAAACGCAAAAAATCAACTTTCTGAGCTAATATTCTAATAAAGAGTCAAACAAACTTTCTTCAAAATATGTTTTATTGAGTATTTTATATTTTTTAACGTGTTATTTTTTTAACGATATCTCCCAAGCTTTCCCAATGAAATCGATCGTAAGTGATCGCCATGAGAGAGCACGCAGGATTCAAAACCAGTGCTTGGGCTGCCTGTGAGTCTCATAAGCAATATCTATCATCCTTGAAAGTATAAAAAAAGTTTAACGTTAGAGCATTAATTTACCTGCAAACGTCCTTAAGGGAGGAAAGAGACTGGTGTGGAAAGGATGGGATGCGGGATGAGGGGGGGCAGCCAGTAATATTTGAGCAAGCAGGGGGGTCAGACCTAAGTCACCCCTCTCTGTATGGGGGTCCTACGTAATTTTTTTTACCTTGAAGCTCATTTTACAGCCCCCCATCCTCGATAATTATTGCACAGTCCCTAACTTCTGTTGAAGCTAAAATTATGCTTACAACCTTCCTGCTAACGAAACTTCGAAAAACTTTTCGTGTGAGGGAAGCTAGCGGCAAATTTTTGAGACCTTTTTGGGCCGATACAGCTTTTTCTTTCTTTCTTTTCTGTGAGCGAAGCATTTTCGAAAGGTGAACGTGAGTTTCATTTTTGAAAGTTGATTTTCTTCTTTAATTTTTTCTGTAATATTTTCTTCACCTCTTTTGGGTAATACAGCTTTTTTCTGGATCTGCGAGCGAAGCAAGCGGCTTGTTTTGTTCTCGAAAGGTGAGATTTTCTTTTTTGAACCGCGAGCGCAACGAACAAATTTTTGAACAACGAACAAATTTTTGAGATTACAGATTTTTTGTGTGAACGAAGCAAGGCTTATTTTGATCTTGAAAGAAAAAAATTCTTTATTTTTATTGAATTAACGCGAGCGTAGAGCAAAGTTTTGAGTATATAAGCATATACATTTGTACAAACTTGAACTCCAAAAGGAAAAGTAGATGTCACATGCACCCCCCTTCTTTCCATTAAACAATTTAGACATTGCCTCCCCTCTTTTGGTGTGTTACTTTACACTCTGCCCCCCTGATTATTGTGTAGTCGCTAAGCTATGATCGAAGAATAGATATCTTCATTGGCTGCAATCCTTGTCACAAATGATGCTGAAACACTCTTATCCTTTCCCCCTCTAATGCTGCTTTGATATCAAAGCTTTGTAGCAGCTCCTCTAGTAGTAATAAGGGGGGGTGCGTATATATTAAGGCGCCATGGACAGCCGCGCGACTATATTAGACTAGTGCGTTATAGACGTACATAGCAGGGAAGAGCACCGAGAGGGGCGTGAATAATATACGAATGTTTTGAAAACATTTCTTAGTGATTAAGGAAAATATAACAAAGATTGTAAAGCTTTTAGGAAGAAATAGTTATTCTGGCCTATGACAATGAAAATAACATGAATAATAGACCTCAAGCGAGATGACGTCAAAACCAGAACAATCCGCCATTTTGAAGGTTCAAATACACGCCGATACAAAAGAAATTTTGATAAAAAGTGACTGTAGAAAGTTATTATTTATCTAAATTATAATTTTTGATCCGCAAAATACATTCTTTATATTTTTTCTTCAAGTGACAGAGGTCTATTTTAAAATACCATTTAAAAGGAAATCTTTTTAGTTTGATTTCCAATGTGTTGTAATGCTTTTGATCAAGAGAAAATGAGGTAAGAGAAGGAATCCCTGGTACCCTATCATATCAGCCTTTCGTGCTATTTTTAGAACAAGAATTACCTTTAGTTCGGTTACCACGCCCGCGCGGCCACCGATCTGACCAATCATGTTCCATTCCAAGATAAATACGAATGTTATTTGTCACATGAAAACGCTCTATAGAGTGGTTTTCATTAACCCGTGAAACAAAGTGTACTACTGAAAGTGTAATTATATTCTGTAATGTATATATATATGTAATGTATATTCTTTTGCTAATTTATAAGCAAACTATTTTGCCTATTATAGATTATGGGTCAATGATATGGCTAGACTGTTCTAAAACTGTATCTTTAAGGGTCGAGCGCCTGCAAAATCAGGCAATGCGCTCCATATTGAATGCCAATAGGAAAACTTGTTCCCAAGAAATGCGATGTAAGTTAGGTCTTCTTACACTAATGAATCGTAGGCGTTTTTTGCGAGCTATATTAACTTTTAAGATAGTACACAATATTAATTGCCCGGATCATTTAGTAGATTATCTTATATTTAGATCTCGCATGCATGATAGAGATCTACGTGATAAGACTTTATTGCACCTTCCTAAAGTAAAAACGCAAACAGGTCAAACTACCTTTCAGTATGCCGCAGCAGTAGATTGGAATAGTTTTCCAAAGTATGTCAGAGACAAACTCTTTTAAAAGGTTTAAGACTGAGTTATATACTTATCATTTAGTAGATTATCTTATATTTAGATCTCGCATGCATGATAGAGATCTACGTGATAAGACTTTATTGCACCTTCCTAAAGTAAAAACGCAAACAGGTCAAACTACCTTTCAGTATGCCGCAGCAGC
>JANTNT010105648.1:0-11062 GCA_024752375.1 Entacmaea quadricolor
TCCGCTCAGGTTGTCGAAACGTCAGTCTCCACCAACAACGGTCTTTCTCAAGACTACACTCACCCGGACGATCACAGTAACTCACAATTCTGTTAAAGAAAACTCCCCGTTATGCCCTCTCAAAAAACTTACATCCCCTACACATACATTCTTTACCGCTTAAAAAAATCCTTTTCCTTCGGTTTTTCCAATTCCCACGCACGCCTAAATAATGAACAGTCCCTAAAATTGGCATGTTTTTCATCAATTGTTAGGGACCGGTCATTATTTACTGGAATGGGGGCTGGTGCATTTTGATTTTCACTTGCACTAAATTTCTTGACCCCTCCCCAAAAAGTGCCCTTTGTCTCTCTTAGCCCCATCCTTTGAGAAGCATAAAAAATGCTGGCCCCTCTCTATTTGCAACAGCCCCCCTCCCGGTAAATAATGACCGGTCCCTTGAGAAAGTGAATTTGTCGCCCAACATATAAATACATTCATTTACACCATTAGTTTAAAGTAAAAGCCGAATAAACGTTCATTAACACTTAAATGAACTTCATTGACGTGAAGGAGCATTCAAGTAGGCAATTTGCAAATGTATTAATATTATTAGCATTAACGGACAACAATTGCACCTTTTTGACAATTTAAGACAACAAATGAACGTTTAAGCTCGAACAATTGATAATCATTAACACCAACAGAAAATCAATTGTATCATTTGACAATCATTGATTAATAACAGAAATTCATTAATTGTAACAAAAATTGTAGTCACACATTTAATGCGTAAATGAATGTATATTTTGTGTAAATTAACTGCAAAAGGTGTAGTGCAAAGCCCATGTAATTAGTTCTTTGTCACGTGATTTTTTTGTATTTGATTATTTGTGTAACAGCTGTTCAAGAAACAGAAATCCAAACCATCTTAATTGATGCTCAAGACGAGAGCTGCCAGAGAGATTCCGTTAGGTCCACCCTGCCAATAAGACCTACAACTACCATACTTTCTACTCTGAGTGATATGATGCTCCTGAATTTGATGAACAAAATGAGATTCTGCCTCTTTGGATGGGAATGGAGACCAGTAAAACTGTTTGACATTAAAGCGGTGACCTCAACGATACCTTCCTTCCGCGTGCCATGTTGCGAAGTCGTTCCCGTAAAATCTGAACAGTCGTGTATTGTGTCAGCAAACAACCACAGTGAAGCACGACTGGATAAACCAAAGTCCGTTAGCCTTCCATATCCACCATCTCCAACCAAATCCTTTGCTTCTACAACTGCATTTCCAATGCCTTTAACTGTACAAGCATTTAATTCATCAGAAGTTCAAGTTACTGACTCTAATTGTGACAACACTAAGATGGGAAATGCCATTCCTGCTCTGCAGTTTCAAAAAGATCTGGTTTCTCAACCCATGAAGTTGACAGTATTAGATGAAGTAGAAACAGAAGTCATACAACATGTCTGCTCTCTTTTTGCTTCCTTGTCTGCTACTGACCAGTCTGCCTCTGAGGTGTCATCTCGTAAAACCAAAGATACCACCAAAGGCTCAGCGATATTCTTTGGAAATGTCGTCAAAAGTGAAAAGGTGGATGTTAATGTAGAGAGAGTATCCCGCTCAGAAAACGTTTTATCACCACCATCAGAACAGTTTTTGGAAGCATTACGGAATTACTTTTTATACGTTGCTTCTGAGAAAGCAAAACACGACCAGAACGACACACATGATGATTGTCTTGTTCGGTCATTAGCTTCCTCGGGACAAATTAAATCTCCTTCTACGGTTCACATCGAGGACAAGACAGGAAACGTAGAGAAAGAAATGTCTAAGTCAATCAATGATGTGTCTATTGATGAAACAGTTGAACTGCATGAGGTAAAACTAAAACCTGTCGACAGTCAGTGTTCAATTACACCAGTACCATCAAAGAATGTTAAGGAGGTTTGTGAAGTACAAGTAAAACCTTCACCTTTTGAGATTAAAGAATGTCAAAACAATTCAAAAACAGAACAATCTGATCACATAACAACATCAATGCGAACAGCTGATTCTGATACAAGTGATATTTCTCAAGTGAAGGATTTCAAACTTGTGCATTTACAAGGACAAGTCAAGGATACAAGGAATTCAAGGTGCAGCAGATACAAGTGTCAGAAACATCCAAAGCAGAATAAATGCCAGCTCAGACGTTTGGACTCATCATCTTTTTCTTACGTTCTAAAAATAAGACGCGATGTCTTGAATGTCTTTATTCAGTCTGAGAGCAGTTTACGAAGGAGAGCGAATTCATTCGTTCAAAATCAAACAGCTTCTGTGACGTCGCAAAAAGATCGCGACCCACAAAATGGAGATCAAGATGAAACCAAGATTTTATATCCTGAAGCACGTCTTGATCATAACCATTCATTTGCTCTTAGTGTACGAACTGTTCTGTCTTCAGAAAAATCTCAAGTATTCAACATTCAGGAACAGGAGAAAGTGGATTCCAATGAAATGTCTGAAGTAATTGTACAAAGAGTCCAAACACCTGATAGAACAAATGACATGTCCCAAGTAAGACCTATAGAAGAACAACAAACGGCTGAATGTGTAATTGAAAAATGCAAAATGTCATCAGAAGAGGAAGTGAAGGAGGCAAAAAATGTAGCAACTGTAGAGGAATTTCAGATACACTTTCTAAACGATGTTAGCGTAGTGTGCAATGTAACAACTGCAGAAGACGGCCCATCGGATACAAAATGCCAAGTGTCTTCACTATCAATAGAGGAAGTACAGGAACCACCCACAGCTGAATGTGTCACCACAAAATGTGAAGTGCCATTACCATCAATAGAAGGAGAAAGGGAACCAGGAAATGTTATGGCAGAAACATTTCATGAAGTACCAATAGCTGAATGTGTGACCATAAAATGTAAAGTGTCATCGCCATCAGTAGAGGAAGAGAAAGAACCTGGAAATATTATGGCAGAAACATTTCATAACGAAATGACGCCCGAAGGTGTGGCTAAAAAATGTGAAGTGTCATCACCATCATTAGAAGCAGTACGGGAACCAGGAAATGTTATGGCAGAAACATTTCATGAAGTACCAATGGCTGAATGTGTGGCTAAAAAATGTGAAGTGTCATCACCAACAGTAGAGGAAGTGAAAGAACCAGGAAGTGTAATGGCAGAAACATTTTATGATGTACCAACAGCTGAATGTGTGACCATAAAATGTAAAGTGTCATCGCCATCAGTAGAGGAAGAGAAAGAACCTGGAAATATTATGGCAGAAACATTTCATAACGAAATGACGCCCGAAGGTGTGGCTAAAAAATGTGAAGTGTCATCACCATCATTAGAAGCAGTACGGGAACCAGGAAATGTTATGGCAGAAACATTTCATGAAGTACCAATGGCTGAATGTGTGGCTAAAAAATGTAAAGTGTCATCACCAACAGTAGAGGAAGTGAAAGAACCTGGATATGTTATGGCAGAAACATTTTATAACGTAATGACGCGTGAAGGTGTGGCCATGGCTACAAAATGTGAATTGTCACCACCGTCAGTAAAGAAAGTACGGGAACCAGGAAATGTTATGGCAGAAACATTTCATGACGTACCGACAGCTGAAGGTGTGGCTACAAAATGTGAAGTGTCATCATCATCATCGCTGGAGACAGTACAGGAACCGGGAAATGTTATAGTAGAAGCATTTCAGGTCGAACCGACATCTGAATGTGTCATCATAAAATGCAAAGAGTTATCCTCATCAGTCGAGAAAGTAAATGAAATAGAGAATACTGAAACAGGAATATCTGTAGACGAGCCCAAGGCAATGGACGGTGTAAGTGCAGTTATCCTAGTAACACCTGTAGAAGAGGTTCTAACAGCCGGATGTGTAGCTACTACATGTGAATTGTCATCAGAAGAGGAAGTACTGAAATTAGGGAATGTTGCGCCAGTGACATTTCTAGAGAAACTTGAAGCATTAGATGATGAGTGCGCTGCATGCCAAGTAACACCCGAAGGAGTGCCATCAGCTGAATATGCAACAGCAGAGGTAGTGCATGAAGCCGGAAATGTTACTGCAGTAACTTTAGCAGAAGGTCTTGATCTTCAAGTATTAGATTATGAGAGTTCACCATACGAGATAACATCCGTAAAAGAACCCTTAAATCAACCTGCGAACGAAGAATGCAAAGTGTCATTTGTAGAAAATGTACAAGTAGCGGATAACGTTTCTCCAGTTACATCTGCAGAAATAAATCAGGAATTGAATGATATTAGTGCAGTTGGCAAATTAACTACTGTAGAAGATATGCAGACACCTGAATGTGAAAATGCAAAAAGTTTAGTGTCATCGATAGAGAATGTAAATGATGGTGTAAGAGCAATGTGCCAAGTAACATCAGAAGAAAAGTTTCATGTAACGGAGAATGTAAACACAATGACAGAACCAATGAAGGATGTTAGTATTATAAGAGGAAGGAAAAGGAGTCACGCGGTGGACAGTGTAAACATGATGTATCATCAAAAGTCATCAGTGGGAGATTGGGACGAAGAGACTAAGATTTTAAAAGCGGCAACCTTTATAACGCCATCACCAGTATCTGAAACGACTTCAAGTATAGACGAGAAAAAAAGAGAATCTTCCCCACCTGAGGAGGCTCCTCAAAAAGGTCAAGGTGATATCAAGGAAGCCTTAATGTCACAGACCATTGATTTGTTAGAAAGGGGTATTGTTATTCTTACCGATACTGGCTTATTTAAAGCTATCGTAAACCCTAGCTGTGTATCAAGAGTAGAGGGGACTTCTGATTTATACAACTTCTCGAGAACTTTCACACATTACGATACATTACCACTAGAATCTCAAAAGAAGATCATTGAAAGAGCTGCCCGTATCTCAGAAAGATTTAAGGACAGTGCACATGCAGTTCCAACTGAACGACCAATATTTACATTAGAGGCCAGTGATCTTCTGCCTGATAGGCGAATCTTTGAATACTGTAATGGTGATTCTATCATGGAGGTTGATGTCCAGCCTGATCCGTGTGGCCTCCCTTTCACTGGAATTCAGCCAGAAAATGTATACCAGCCTTTCGTCAATCCATTTCAAACTCTTCATAATTCATGTTTTCAAATAAAGTTGCAACAGCTGAGTCGAGTTAATGACATTGAAATGATCGATGAAGAAGAGTTTTATATGGACGTCGATGGAAATGGCGAGGGTTCCCAGATCATGTTAATGGAATATGATGATTGCATTTGTCAATTGTGCTTAAATATGAAAGACTACATATTCAAGCCGTTGCTTGCAAGTTCATCTAGCAGTAGAGCATTTAATCAAGTACCATCAGTTGTAAGATGGCCAATAAGCCGACTTCCTCACTGGATACCAAAGCCAACTAGTAAACTTGCGGTGCATAAGCTAGAGACTTTCAGTTTTCGGGATTTCCCGCCGAAGAAACCAGTTTTTAAGAATGCGCAATCTGTCTCCACTCTTACAGCAGAGCCAAAGACGAAAACAAAATCTAAATACGACATATTTAGCTTTCGACTAGAGGGCCAAAAGCCAGAACAAATGTCAGTTGATGGGGAAAATGAACAAAAGTCAAAGTCTCCATTCGACGTACAGCAAGAAGAGCAAGGTGTCTTTCCTTGTGCAGCAGAGCCAAAGACTAAAACCTCACTGTCTGAGTATGACACATTTAGCTTTCGACTTGAAGATCAAAAGCCAGAACAAATGTCAGTCGTTGGGGAAAACGAACAAAAGTCAACTTCTCCATTCGGCGTACAACAAGAAGAGGAAGTTGTCTTTTCTTGTGTAGCAGAGCCAAAGACGAAAACATCATTGTCTGAATACGACACGTTTAGCTTTCGACCTGAAAATCAAAAACCTGAACAAGTGTCAGTGTTTGGGAAAAAAGAACAAAAGTCAATCTTACCATTCGTCGTACAGCCAGAAGAGCAAGGTGTCTTTCCTTGTGTAGCAGAGCCAAAGACGAAAACATCATTGTCTGAATACGACACATTTAGCTTTCGACTTGAAGACCAAACGCCTGAACAAATGTCGGTCTTCGGAGAAAACAAACAAACATCGACCTTATCATTGGGTCGAGAGACAAAGCAAGGTGTGGACTCTGCTCTAGCTGTACTTCCTAGTGAGGAAAAGCCAAAGATTAAAACAGCACAATCTGTTTACGAGACATTTAGCTTTCGACTCGAAGATCAAGAGTTTGAGTCCGTCTTTGGTGAAAACACACAGAGGTTAACATTTACACCAGCATATGCAAAGTTTGATCTTGACGACGACGATGAAGTGCCGAATATTGGAGCAAGAAGCCATGAGGATGACTTGTTCAACCTGAATGAAAAAAAAGAAAAATATATTGATAGACAAAGTTGTGAAGATGATTTGTTTGACCTGAATGATGAAACGGAAGAGAATTCCACCAATGATAGGCTTGAAACTCGTGATGACTCAAAAGAGGGGTTACCATCTGGAGAGGACGAAAATACAGAAAACAAAAAAACAGAGAAATCGAATAACAACTTGGTTAATGGCTCATGTACTGCAAATGTGGACAACATCAGTAGTCATCTAAAGGAAGCAGACATAAGCGAAAGAACGAGAAATAATGTACATTGGTCGCTGTTAAGCGAAGAATCACTTAAAGAGGAGAAACCATCAAAGGAGGAGGGGCCAAGTGAACACGTAAATGAACGAAAATGGTTCAGAGTGACAGTTAGACAAACAGTTGTTAACCAGAAAAAAGAATTTGAGACAGTAAATTTGTCATCAAAGAACACAGAAACTGTGAATGAATGTAAAGACGAGGAAAAGTTTACGAAAGCAAAGGGGGAAAATCGAGCGACAGACAAAGCTTCTCAGAATTTATCTCTTCCCAAGCAAAAGACCTGCGTTGTAAAGAAAACCTGTGAGTGGGGAGTTAAGAATGATGAAGCTACTCTACCCAAGTTCGAGGAAGAACTGCTTGTCTCTAATTCTCATAAAGTCTCAAAAGCCGAGAGTAAACCTCAACCGACTCAAGTTACTTCTGGACAGGCATCTGCAGCTTTCCTTCACCGCAGGGTTAAAGTGAGTGGCACAAGTCAGCAAAAAACAACTTTGCTGGAATCAAAACCACTGAATCAAGATAACTTAGAACCGGCTCCTCTTTTTAAAACTCTTGTACCTATCAATGTAGAAAAAAGTAAAGTAGTCTCCTTAAAGTCGTTGGCCCAAAGAAGAAAAAGCAAGCCTACTTTATCTGAATTAACTGCTCCATATAACGTGAAAGACAGCAAAGTGGTATCCAAGACATTGAATCTAAGAAGGAAGACTGATCCTTCGCGGAAGTGTGTTCCAACTAACCCATCTGTTCTTACTTGTGCAGAAAAGACTAAATTAGTCTCCTCACCTGCATCAGTTCCAATAGGGAAGATAGATCTGTTGAGCAAGACTACTACATCTGAATCGCTTGCTTACTCAGATGCTGAAAGCAAAAGAGAGAATATAGATTCATTGGGGACGGACACTCAATCTAAATCACCTTTTCCATCTGATGTCGACAAGAGTAACGTTATCTCCTCGCAGACATCTGATCCAAGAGGGAAGATAGATCTGCTGAGCAAGACTACAACATCTGAATCAATTGTTGCCTCTGATGAGAAGAACCATAAGGTGGTTTCTTTGAATTTATTCACGCCAAAAAGAAAAACAGATCCACTTCCTGACTCCATTCAATCTAATTCACCTGTTGTTTATGATGAGGAAAAGAAAAAAGAGGTCTGCAAAAATATCGTTAAAGGAAGGAAGGAAGATGCCAATGAAAAATGTGATGATAATAAACGTGACACGCAAATCAGTAAACCTATTAAATCTGGTGAGTAAATTGAAATACTATGATTTTATTTTGCTAATTTTACTGATTTACTCTATGAAAAATGAAATCTGTTTCAAATCCTCCTCCCTTTCCTGGTTTTTAATTAATGCCGCCCTAAATTTTAGCTTTTAAAAACAGTTATCAAGTAAATGAAAAGTACGCAAAACTGGTGCATGTGAAAGTAATATAGAACAATTAATGCGGAATCATTACACGTAAACCTAAATGCAAGCAATTTACTCTATTGTATCCGGAGCTGAAACTCCGCCTTTTTACAAACATCGAGATGCTCTTTTCATTTCTTGGAGTTTATAATTTACTTCTTGGTTTAAGGAGAAAGGGTCAGGTAACCTTTTTCTGTAAGTCGCTTATTTGGCTTGATAAATCTAAGCTATCAAAGATCGATTTTGCTTTGTTTGCTAATGTGACTTTTTGTAAATTTATATCACAGAAATAAAACCACAAACACAAAGCGTATCATCTCAAAAAAGAGATCTTACTGAAATGTTAGAAGAAGAACTGCTAGGTGAAGTAGAATTCGCAAATAAATTTCACAAACGGAAAGAGCCTTCAACTGAAGAAGCTCCAGTTTGCAAACATGATGAAAAGTCTGATCCTGATGTTCAGAAACCTAACGAGAAAGGATCTTCTTATTCGCGCAAAAAGAAGTCTAAGTCTAGCCTAAGGAAAGGAGTGGTCAAAAAAACAAGCGGTAGACCGAAGTCAGTGGCTAAGAGTGTTAGTAAAGATGTCATTGTGAAAAGCAGTGGAACTCTTAAATTGGCAAAACTGACTGAGACTGTCTCTGATGCTGTGAAGGAGAGTAGCAATGAGCAATGTAATACAGGCACGGCACCACAGCTTGAACCATTACCTCTTGTGGATAGAGGGATGGTCAAAACGGTCATGACTGACGTTGTTGTGAAGAATACCAACATCGCACGGTGCAACCAAGGCACATTAATCCAGTCTTGTTCACCGCCTCTTGAAGAAGCAACAATGGTTAAGAATGTCAAAGAGATCGCAACAGATAACAGCATCGCACTGTGTAACCAAGAGACATTAAACCAGCTCAATTCTTCTCCTCTTGTAGAAGCAACAATCAATGGTGTTACTGACATCGCAAATGATAACAGCATCGCACAGTACAACCAAGACACTCCACACCAGCTTCAGTCATTACCTCTTGTAGATCCAAAGATTGTCAACACTGACAATACGAGCGATAACAGCATCAAAAAGCACAACATAGAAACGCCATGTGTACCTGAACCACCTGGACTACTAGCAAAGTCGATGGATATGGTAAGTGCATCTTGCAACGCGCATTTTTCCTGCAGCTTATAAAGTTTCTTTGAAGTCTAATTTAGGAACTCACTACTACAAGAGAGATGTCTTCTTTGCCATTCTAAATCACACGACTTTCTCATTCAAAATAACACTAATGTGAAAATAAACCCAAATTGGAATTAAGAAACAAAAACAGAAAGCCTGCTAATAGACCTTTCCAGAATGAGCTTTAGTAGTCCCAAAACAATGGCTCCAAGACTGAGCGAAACTTGATGTTTTCATACATTTTTTTAAGGTCGCGCCTCGTCTTGGGACCATTGTTTCGTGGTCAATAAGTGAATAGCTGTTATTACGGTTGCACGCAAATGAGATGCAAATGATATTCATTATGAATTGTATTGACCCGATAGCCTCGCTTGAATGATTCAAAAAAAAAAAAAAAAAAAAGAGGGATTATCTCATTTGAATACAACCGTAATGACAGCTATTGCAAAATGAAAAATAAAAATAAAAACATTCTTAGTAAGTTTGAGGTCTAAAATGTTAATAAATTCGATATAAAATTATCATTGAAGGTCAAGGAGCCAACATTCTTGACTGGCATCACTGACTCAACTGAAGACGGTACAACTGACATGGAACAAACCATCGAGCCTCCAACTGGTAAGTGATGTTAATTAGAGAATAGACTGTTAAGCCTTATGTCCGACACTCTGGCTTCTTAAGAACGCTGGACCGTTGAAGGAAATAAAGGAGTCCAGATATGTTACGAATGAATGAACGAACCTTATTTTAAGAAGATTTTAAAACTACACCAGTTTAGCAAAGCTCACTCACGTCACATACAAGACTTTGCACGCAGCCGGGCTCGATCCACGGACCCCTTGCACCAAAGTGCTGCATTGGGGACATGACAACGCCATAGCAGAAAACTAATGTTTCTCATCTCCAAAACCGTGCGTATTCCTCAAAAACGGTCTATAAATTAAAAACAAATTTTGAAATATATATGTTTTTAGATTTTGTCTTCAATAAAATTGATTATGAATAAATGAATAAACTTTTTAAATTTAATATTTTAGTTCCTCGAAAACCAATTGAGATGATTAAGCTTGGTAAAAGAATTCTTAAAGAAATACAGGACGATGATGAGGAAGATGTTAAGAAATGTGCAGTTGTTATTGCCAAGCAAAGACAAACAGAAGTAAAGAAGAGAAGACAATGGCGATCAACAGAGAAAAATACAGAAAATCAAGTTGATAATATTCCAAAGCGCATAAAAATTTCTCGAACTTTCACTAAGAGATAAAAAAGGCCCTAAGAAAAAAAATATATAAATGTATTTCTACTAAGATTTTTTTAAAATTATTTTTATTGCAAAAACAAAAATGTATATTTAGAAAACAAGAATATCCGGTTCTGTCTCTTCCTGTTATTAACAGAATCCTATTATTTTTTTTATCAGTGAAGCGAATTTGGGAAAGGTCTATTAATCCAGAATCCAAACATATTTTTCAAAAGAATCATTTTAATAATTTTATATTAATCTGTATTTAAATATTTCTCAAAGGATTGTTTTAGGAAATCGTACGACCTCGAGTACAATTCGTATTAAATTAATAGCAATTTGAGAACTTTCAAAACATCACGAGTACCTATTAATTACGAATTGTACGAGATCGTACGATTTCTTGTTTATAGTACACTCAACATTTTTTAAAGATAAAACTTAGAAGGCGTACGTTATATAAGTAATTTGCAAGTCAATCCCCGAAACTGAATCTAAAAAAAGTCAAATCTCAAATCTAATCAAAACAACAACAACAAAAAAAAAAAACAAAACAAAACAAAACAAAACAAAAAAAAAAAAAAAAAAAACAAAAAAAAAAAAAAAAAAAAAAAAAAAAAAC
>JANTNT010106092.1:0-11055 GCA_024752375.1 Entacmaea quadricolor
TTAAGATCAACCTCTCCATGTAATTTGTACTTGATCACTTTTATTACTGTATGAAGCCCACTACAGTTGACATTTAACAATGATTTTTAATAATAATAATAAATAATAATAATAATAAATAATAATAATAATAATAATGTTTAATGAGGGAGCCTAACTTGCACATTTTTTGACACTTTTACAAAGAACCAACCCAACAAAGAAGGCATGAGGCAGGATGTAGACAAGATTGTCTAGACAAATATGACATCACGGGGGTAATAGTGAACAATCTGCACCGTACGGTAAGTGGTCAGCAACTCTGTTCGCCGACCACTTACCGTTATCTTACCGACCACTTACTGTTACCTTGCTATTACCTTGCTGTTACCTTACCGTTACCTTACCGACCACTTACCGTCCAGGGAAAAACACTCTACCAACCATCGACCACTTACCGACCACTTACCGACCACTTACCGACCACTTACCGTTACCTTACCGACCACTTACCGTACGGTGCAGATTATTCACTATTACCCATCACGGGTGGCATGGGTGGAGTACGGTGTTGTCTCTCACTGCTGTGAATCCAATGGGTTGGGTCGCTGGTTTGAACCCTGAGGACCCTTCATAAGAGTTGAGTTTGTTTGATGTGTTGTTCTCTCCTATATCATGAGGGTTTTTCTCCGGGTTCTCCAGTTTTCCTCCCTCTATAAAAATCAACATGTGAGTTTGAAAGTTGTGTGTAGAGAATATTGAATGTCATAAGGAGTGTGTGTGGAGAGTACATGGCCCCACAAGCTTCTAGCTTCAAACAATCTACTGTGTATAAATAAAAAGATTATTATTATTATATTAAAAGCTGCACCAGCTACCCACACTAGCATAAGATGGCAACTTGAAACATTCAAGTAATAAAAAACTTTAAAGGTGTCAAAAATCTTCAGACTACTGGCAATAGTAGCACCCTTTGTGCTGTTAGGTCAACATTGGCATGCACCTAGGCCAGGTTGTAATCAAATAACTCTCTCTAAACTTAGCAGACAACAATGACAATCTTCTTATCAATAATCTGAAGTTTCATGGAAATTATGGTTTTTTTTTTGTGAAAAAGAGCCCAAAATTATAAAATACCAGTTACAAAATTGGCCAATAAAATGTGAAATTTAAATAGATTAAAGAAATCTGTGTAATTATGTTGTTTATATAAGTATCTACAAGGCAGACTATTTTCTACCAAGGAATAATTATTTTTTAATTACCTTGTCATCTGCCATATCATGACCAAGTTATCATCACCCCCTGATGCCAAGTATTTCCCATTATTTGACCAGCGTACACAATTTACACATGCTAACAACAAATGGAAACATCAATTATTACAAACAGGCAATTCAGAAACTATAATTAGGAAATATAATAAGCATTTGTTCTCATCTAGATTTTTTGAAAATGTCTCAATTTCAAAACATCTCTGAGTTCTTTGTATTCACATGTTGGTGGGATTAAATGCAAATTATATTGACACAAAGCAGTTTTGTACTATAGACTAGCTCTCACCTTTGGACCTATGTTTTAAGTATATTATATAGAATTTGTGCGTTATAAATGTAATATTACATTACATTACATTTTGATTTTAAAACAACAATGTTGTTAGGGGCAACAGCTTTATGTTATGATATCATCAATCTTTAAGTATGGAAAGATAAAGCCTTGCTTCTAACAACATTGTCATATTAACTTCAAAACATAGGCCTAAAAATTGTCTTGTTTCTCACTAAGTGATAACAGACTAGTTGATTCTACTTGGTTCTATGTTCTATAGATCAGCCTTAAGATTGTCCAATGAAACTGATGGGTACTGCAGCCCTTTAATTTTTAGAGTTGCCAATTGAATATTACAGCGATTCTCAAAATTTTGCGAACTCAGATGCTTCAACGACTTGTTGTGAAATTGGTTTTTCGCTGCCGTCAATCAAGGCTAATTAGTCGGTACCTTTTATATTTTTGATCAGCGGCAGTGAAAAACCAAATTCCAATGGGCAACTTGCAGCTACCGAGTTCGCAGAATATTGAGAATCGCAGTAAAGTACATACCAAGATGATTGTCCATTTGACAGAGTAACCTTGGGATTTCACTTTTCATTTCTTCCTCTTCACTTTTCAGTGGACCCATGTTCCAGATTGCAACCTTACCACAATCATCCCCTGGTAAAAATCAATGTTTAATATTTATAACATGCAAATTCTATGTGAATATATTCAAATACGAGGAACTGCCATAAACATGGTCATCCATGCCGCATGAAGATCTAACCATTTGCAGATAAAATAGCAAAGGTAGCACTTTTTGCTTGGTTATTTTAAGACCCTGAGCATTGGTCCAGCCAGGACTTGAACCTTGACTTCCTACACAACAGACCTGTGCTTTACCAACTGAGCTAACTGGGCAGTGGCATTTAAGAAAATGATTTACCCTCACGCACTTTAATATAATATTGCAATATCACATCAAAGAATGTGTGCTTCTGGTCACACAACAGACTCAAATTAAATTGTACTATTTATACATATAATACTGTGTAAAGGCATTTCAGAGATCTAATAAACTAACAATAGCAATAGCAGGTCAATACCCATATTTTACAGTCACAACTCCCTGTAAAGAGCTTTTTCATTAGGAACAATTCACTCCACACTGACTTAACTGCTACATTCAGTATTTACAACACACAACACTCAGACTCACATGTTAATTTTTATGGAGTGAGGAAAAGCAGAAAACCCTCATAACATAGAAAACAACACAAAAAACTCAACTCTATATAAGACTTTGCATAGCTCAATCCAAGGACCCTTTGCAACAATGTGCTGCATTGGTGAAGGACAATGCCATAGTCAGCATAGACCACCTTTGCCCCACAAAATAATAGGCATCTGTATAAAATGTGTTGCTGTAGGTAAAAATTACAAAAGATGAAAATTGCTGGCATTGAGCAGCAAAACAGACAGTGGTATAAACCACTGGTTTTCTCTAATTTATAAACCACTGAATAAAGGTTCTAGCATGGTTGTACAAAAATTAATATGAATATCCAAATACATGTACATGCAAGCCAAAAATGAATACCTTGTCCCCCAGTAGCAAATCTTGAACCATCTGGATGAATGTCAACTGAGAAAATAGGTCTCCCTGTAGTTAAAACAACCGTAAGTCTACAACAAATCACGAGCTTTTATGTCTTTGCATTTTAAAAGATCAACATAATTATACAGAGAATATTAATAATTAACGTTTATCAAATGGTTGTAAAATCATTGCTCTTGTACGAAGAAAATCATATAGCTGATGTAAAACCAGTAAAATACTCAAGGTTGTTTAATAATTATCGATGTACAAAAACCCTGACAATAAACGAATACTACGTCTTACTGTTCCGGAATAGTATAGGTTTACGTGTATCCGTATATAGTTGCAACTTTGTTTCCACTTCAATTCACAGTAATAAAGCTTAATAAATAAATAATATAAAATATATATTATATGCATACTAAAAATTAAGAAATGAAAAAATGTAAGTAATATTTCAAAATTAAGTTAAGGGATAATTAAGTTTAAATACATCACGCCAATTAAGCTTAAGTATTCGACGGGGTCAAATATAACGTACATCATTCTACAGCTAACGTCACGTGTCTATACCAAATGGTTCTGCAGAAATAGAATTAAACTTACCATCATGGGAAACCCAATTAGGCTTAAGCAGCCTCATTTTTTCAATTATTATGTACAAAATAAAAAAAGACGCATTAGTTTGAAGATGTTTTTCAAAATGGAATGTTGTCAACTAGTCCGCCATTTTGATTTGAGTGTGAATAACCGCTGGGTGTGTAGATTGCGGGAGACTAGTACCCAATCCCTTCTCTGGTATATTTTACGTATTTTACGCGTTTTTATCGAGAGCGTAAAATGGCCTTTAAAATGTTCTTTGACCTGAACAAGAATACTAGCCATTGTGTGTAAGTACTGAAAAATCGTAGAGCAGTTTTTTTTTAACAAAAGCGACGAAAATATTAAAGATTTTTTTTGTTAAATAGTTCCCAACTTTCAGTCGCACCCGTACCAGAATGTGCTTAATCAAGCCTTTCGATAAATTCTCAAAATACAAATGTATAATGAATCAAAGAAAAAAGAAAAAAAAGTGAAAATTTCGCATTGTAAATAAGGGGAAAATGACGTAATCCAGGAGTCACCCGCTCGCCTTACTTAATTCCTAAAAAACAAAATAAAATAAATAAACACAAAATCAGTTCATAACATTTCCTAGTATTAATTTTGTTGTTGTTGTTGTTGTTGCTGTTGTTTAGATTTATAAGCCTGAATTCCGTCATTGCCGACCCTTGACTAGCTATTTAAAAACAAATAATAAAAAAGAACTTAACAAAGTTATGTTCAGTTAAACAGTCTCTTTAATAAGTTGACCCTTGTGTCAGTAGGGCAGGTACAACCCGTTGTGGGCTGATCAAGAAATGTCATCCAAAAATATGTCTAATAAGAAATCAGTTAAGTTGATGAATGTAATATCGTAAGAAAGCACACAAAATGGAGCAAGATTAAGTCGACTTGAAAGAAGATGGCTGTAGTGTTGCGAGTGTTTGTTTTAATATCAGTGTTATGTCTATATAAGGTTGTTGAAGTTGAGAGTACACCACTTCAAGATGAACAATCCTTGACAGGTATAGCATTATTTTGCGTGTTGAATTTGATTCTAATTCTCCTAATGCGACTCACTGAACTCAACTAACCGTTATGTTTTGTATGTGATTTTTTCTTTGCTCCAGTGAAATTAACATCACAGATCAGTGATTCTTCATACATCTTAAGCAATACTTGTTTTTGTACTTCAAGACTGTCTGAACAACTACATCAACAATAACTCCATTCACTATATTCTAACAAATCAGAATGTTAAGCTTTATCCAAAGCGATATTTTATATTAGTTGCTTTAGTTATCATCACTGAAAAGATACAGATTCATTAAATCGGCTAATTTGACAAATTAAAAAACTCACTGCTCCAAACACATAAATCCAAATTAAGTAAGCCGTTCTGTTGGCCCAAACTTCTCAAATCTTTGTTTTTATAATGTACAAATTTGTTATATAAACTTTTGGTTTATTAATGTTGTTTCAAGAGATTGCAGCGAGTGATGAATATGACGCTGGCAACATTAACTTTCCAACCAAAAAGAGCGCTGCAAAGAGGGATAGCATCCTTGGAAGACAAAGCTCTGAAGTTCCTTCGCTTTCAAAAGTCGAGCAGAATGTTGTAGAACTTTATGACGAGAGCGCTCAACCAGAAAGAATAAAGAAAGCTCCAAAAGGAATTGTCAGAAATAAGCATGACATTGTTGGCCAAAGAGATTTAGGATTCCTTTCTCGTGAAGAAGCATCTTTAGTTGACGAAAATGTTGATAATGTATTGAAATATTATGGGCTGCAACAACTTACTGATAAAGAAGAAGAAAGTTTGGTAGACAGTAAACAAGCAGCATATAACATAAAAGAAAAAAGCCTTCACAATGGAGGAGGAAATCAAAGTTTGAAGACTTTTAGTACACAACCTAAGAATGACAACACATTGAAGGAACCGACAACAAACGAGAGTGTGAAAATCAAACCTTCTCTGGATACAATATTACTAGAACAGGATCTTCAAAATCGTCGAGTCAAAACTAAAAATGATCAAACGGCTAGCAAAACATTTCTTGGCATGACGAAGAAGTCAGAAGCTTTGTTACAAAAGAAAAGGCTTGGCAATAACAAACAAGCCAAAAACAAAAGTTACCCCAAAAACAAAATAGCGGGTAAAAATAAAAAGTCAATATTACGAATGGAAATGTCGCACCTAAAAAATATAATACAAGCAAATCCGTCGCAAAAAGCAAACATTTCAAAGCCTTCGAATTTGAATCAAAGCTTTGTCGGGGGTATTTCTTTAAATAATAGCCGTGAATCTAGCTGGTTTCCAATGAAAGAAAATGTAAAGTTGTTTCGAGATTTTGAAAGGGGCCCTTTAGTTCAGAACACATCTGCGGATGATATGGCATCTTTGAATAATGAGACGAATGTATGGATGCCTGTCAAAGATGCTGTTAAGCTTGTTCTGAATGATGCAAGACAAACATCAAATCAAACGTTGGATTCTAAAGGAAAGAACAGTTCACGTGGCGGAGTAGACATCGCAGCTCCTGATTGGCTACCCATAAAAGAACCAATACATGGAATACAAAATGATTTGAACCAAGAAGCGAGGAATGTGACAACATACTCCAACGGAACAAAAATGGATGGTTCGTTAGATTCAAACTCGACCAAAGCAGAAAGTATTCAACCAGCAAATAGTTCAGCATCGAGTAGCTTTTATGTGGATAATATGAATCACAATTTAACTGCGACATTGCATAGTGCAAGAGAAGGCAGTTTTTTAGATGTCCAAAATAAAAGCAGCAGTGTCACTCATGAAATGATAAACCAAAATAATGAATTACAGGGAACTTTTGAAGATAAATCAATGCACACGCAACTTCTGAAGAACCTTACACTCAACGATACTATTCAACCCAAGAAACCAAAAGCCAACGATATGAAAAATGTAGAAGACGTTGCCAAACAAGTTTGGTCGTCTGGGAAAGTCATACATTCAGATGGACATGAATCTCTTCACTTGACTTTGTGGACTCCATGGTCGACTTGTTCTGAAACGTGTGGGAAAAACGGGCTGCAAATACGTACACGTAAATGTGCGCATGCGCAGAACGATCAACCACGATGCAACGAGAATACTATTGACTGGAAATGGTGCATTGGCGTTGATGTCTGTCCAGGTAGGGTTAATTTAATGACCAAAGCAAATGTACGATAAGGAGAATAAAATGTAAAATAGGGAGAAGCTATTTAATTGTTATTTTAATGATTCTTGTTCCAAGAGCTTGAGTTTCTTTTGGTATCTACCATGTAAGAAACGAAAGACTAAAAATCGGAAACAGCGTTTTGCAACTCCGCTTTAATGTTTTAAAGTTGCTTTTATTGCGAGCAAATTAAGACTTGCAAACAGAGGCAGTCGGATTTGCATGCCCATAAGTCTTTCATTTCTTTTTGGAGACGGTTACAAAGGCAATAGAAGTTATTTACATAAACAAATTGCAATTAATTTTAATATAAAATACAACAGATCCTAACCTTCATATTGTAAACTACGAGAGCAATGCAACAAACGCTGACGTAACCATCGAAGGGAACACCTTACCAAGCCAATGGGGTTCTTGGTCTGATTGTTCTAAAAGATGCGGAAGTGAAAGCCTTAGAGTCCGCACTAGAAAATGCGCTGGTCAGCGGTCAAATGCCACTGGAATATGCTTGACACCCACAATGCAATGGATGTGGTGCAAACCGGTTCCTTGTACAGGTAAGGAGAATTTAGATGTGAATCAGTTCGTCCTCTGACTTAATTACAAGAAGAAACTTGGCTAGCTGATGACCTAGTTGAAACTGGTCTTCTTGAAAACTTCTACATTTAATAAAGTGGGTTTCACATGATTTTGGACGAATGGGTTCCCAAGTTAGTTCCCAAGTTCCAAAGGTCAAGCTGTACTTTGGAAGTTCACAAAGAAACTGTTGTCGTCGAACTTCGAACTTACTTCTCGCACAAATTCGGTAATTCGATAGAATAAAGGTTAGATCTTGCATTGAAATATAGCAATGGAAAATGATGCTGAGGATATCCGAGCTTAAGGCCTGGTTGTCAATTTTCTACAACTCAAAAAACCAACCAAATTCTCAACCTCTTTACAATTTTTCTACACTCAGACTTATTTTAAGATAGAAAAATTATTATTACGGTGCTTAATAAAAAGAGAAAAATCAAGGAGTTTGGTTGAATCGAGATGGTTTTCGAATCCTGCGATCTTCACTTTAGGCTCGTTTTCAAGCTCGAAACCGGGAACTGTTTTCTCGAACGTCCGTGTGCACAAAAAAGACTTTAGTGAAATTAAGATATTCCAGAGGCATCGCAAGAGTCCCTCTCTGTCCATTATGGTCTCTTGATGTAAGTATCATAGACAATATCCTCGATTCTATCGAATTACCGAATTTGCGCGGATAGTTTGTTCAAAGTT
Organism: Entacmaea quadricolor; assembly: GCA_024752375.1. Lineage (NCBI taxonomy): Eukaryota > Metazoa > Cnidaria > Anthozoa > Actiniaria > Actiniidae > Entacmaea > Entacmaea quadricolor. The sequence continues at coordinate 8,164 of JANTNT010106092.1, forward strand.
AGCCAACGAACATCAAAATCTTCAAAACTTGGAAACTAAATTCGTAACTTACTCATCAATGTAAAGGTTATGTCAAACGCACTCTAAAATTATTTTCTTGTTTTTTTTTTTTTTTTTTTTTTCTTGAAAGCGAATATACAAAGAACTTTGTTTCCTTAAACATATATCACACAGAAAACAGTTTCGTTTTGTTCGTCACAAGATATATCAGGATTTGCTTATAATTTCTTATAATTCTATTATTTAATTATTTAATTGTAGGGCAGCCTTATGCCATAAAGAAATTCAATCATAAAAACCAAGAGAAACCTATTGTAAAAGAAAACTATTCTGCCAAAAAAGTCGCAGAACCACCACACCGCCTTGTGATCCATACCGGTAATGGCATAGCTTTCCAAGATAACTGTGTCCTTTCTCCTTGGAGCAAGTGGTCAAAATGCTCTAAAACATGCGGTGAAAATGCGCACAAGTTTCGAACGAGGACTTGTAAGTGTCCGTACAAGACGTTGTGCAAGTCACCGACACTTGACAGACAGCGTTGCACTTTAGTCCCTTGTCCAGGTATTGATTTATAAATGACATTTCTACCACAGTAATAAAATTGTAATTTCATCTATTTTGTAAAGTACATACAACTTGCAGGTTTTGAATCCTGAAAGGTCCATTTTGAATGCCAAGATGTTAAGGTTACTGGCAATTTCGTTTTCGTACGTGTTTTTAGTCAATGGCTTCCCCTCAAAGCCAATCATATAAAAGCATGGCAGAGAAAACGTAACCTAAGCGGGTGCAAAAACTCAATAATTCTGACAATAAAACATGTGTCGTGTAAACAGTAAAGGAATTCTACGACGTTGCGCATTATAGATATCATTGGGTGTTGCTCCTGCAACATTGCGTGGAGAAATGTCAAGGTCGTGCACTGTAGATATAAATATGTGAATGCTTCGTTGACGTTGCGCGCGGCAATTTCAAAAGCAAACAGTTATATAAACATGCGCAACATTGAAGAAATAAAAAGCGAGTACGCGCGCTGTGTGCAGATTTAAAGCACGCGGGGATTTATCAGAACACGAACGGAGTGCTTATCATAACTTGGCGAGTGTTCTGATAAATTCCTAAGTGCTTTAAATCTGTACACAGCACAGCGGATGAGTTTTTTTATTTCTTTTATAAAATACAAATCAAAGTTGTCTGTGCTACCGTGCTGTGTGCTGATTTATAGCACGCGTCTCGACCAATCAGAGCGCGCGCTACATCGTAGTTATTTTATAATACGCGTATAAATACACCTTCTGCGTTGCACGCGGCGATTTAAAATTGATTATTAGTTGGAGGTCGGTACATGCAAGTTAGGATTAATGATTAATTGGGCATTGTACCTTAAATATCATTATGTCATTTGCGTTTACGCATTATACAAAAATACAGACCGGACGTATCTGGTATAAAAATCGTGCTTGAATAGAATTAAAGCTAGTATTGTTTGCAAAAATAATTGTTTTTCAGATGAGGAAAATTATGAACCATGGTCTAAATTCTCAAAATGCTCGAAAGAATGTGACGGAGGATGGAAAAAACGAACGCGACACTGCAAGAAAAGTTCTAATCGTAAAGGACCGCCATTGTGCGACCAAGATATGCTTATTGCTGTTAAAGTCTGCAATACCCATAAATGTCAAAAAGTATCAGATGGTATGTAAATCTCATTTACACAAAAAAGAATTATAATCAGTTTTTAAAAAATCATATTTTACAACCATAACTCCCCTAAGAAGCTCTTCCGTTGGGTTCACTCTACACACACTACCACTACATTCAGTATTTACATTATACAACGTTCAAACTAAATAATAACAAATAAATAAATAAAAAAATATAGTGTTAATTCCTGTAGTTCAACAGGGCTTTACAAACATTAAAGACGTAAAAGTATCCTAAAATTGAATGTTATCTTAATATTATAAAATATAAAAAATACTTAAATATTTAAAGAAAAACATTGTTAAAACATTGCAACACACGTTGATTTTGACGGAGAGGTAGGAAAACAACTAGGAGAACAACCGATCAAATTCAGCTCACAAGACTTTGCACCGATACACTGATTCCTTGAACTAAAGTGCTGGATTGGTGTGAGGCCAGCGTAGAGGACAGCGTAGGCCACCCATGCTAGCCAGGAAGGGTGTTAATAAGGAGGACTGTAGAAAGAGTCTGCTATCTTGCTTTCCTGAATTCTACATTCATCACGTATTCTTTTTGTTTGTATTTATATTAGGTATGAATATATTTAATGAAGACCCAAAACCTAAATGTGGTTTTGACCCGTGTAAAGAGTTTGGTTGTTTGGACAATCCTGGCAGTAAATGCCTGTCAGATATAAGCTGTAATCCAGTCTTCTACAATCAATATGGTCAGATAGATGCCAAGTGTAGAGGTACGAACCACTCACGGTACACGAGACGTCTTGTTATTTTCTCTTTAAGGCATAAACTATAATAGTCACCCCCAGTTTTTTGTGCCTTAAAAAGAAAATAATTAAACGTCTCACGTGTGTGTTTAAAACACACGGAAAACTAAAGAGCAGGAAAGATTTTAAGAACATGGAGAGAAGTCGAATATTCTCTAAATTCTCGTACACTAATTACGGCGCAATCAGCCCCCCACGCCCCTCCCCCCACACTTAAGGTCAAATCAACCTTCTCCAGCCCTACCTCCACCCCATTAACGTCGAGTCAGTTCTTTTTGTGAAAGTCCTCGCCCCATACAACCATGTGAAAAGTCGAATCAACCCGCCTTCCCAACTGTCCCTAATCTTCGAACCACCCCCCTCTTCCATTCACCACAACGTACCGGTCAAGCCAAATACGACTATCTATCAGACTATGTGCCAAT
>JANTNT010106203.1:0-11053 GCA_024752375.1 Entacmaea quadricolor
TCCCTTTTTTTCATTTTCACACCTTTTAATTGAATAATTGCAAAAAGAATTTCATCGATTTTTGGTCATTTTTGACCACTAAAGCGTGGACTCTAGTTCATTGTTTTGATCCCTTTTTTTTTCATTTTCACACCTTTTAATCGAAAAATATTAATAAGAATTTCATCGATTTTTGGTCATTTTTCATCCATAAAGCATGGACTATAGTTCATGGTTTCGATCCCCTTTGTTTATTTTCACATCTTTTTCCTGAAAAATATCAAAAAATTTCACCGATTTTTGGTCATTTTTGACCCATGAATCATGGACTATAGTTCATGGTTTTCATCACTCCTTTGTTTATTTTCACACCTTTTAATCGAAAAATATGAAAAAGAATTTCATCGATTTTTGGTCATTTTTGACCCATAAAGCGTAGACTATAGTTCATGGTTTTGATCCCTTTTTTTTTTTTTTTTTCAATTTCACACCTTTTAATCGAAAAATATCAAAAAGAATTTCATCGATTTTTGGTCATTTTTCACCCATAAAGCATGGACTATAGTTTATGGTTTTGATCCCCTTTGTTTATTTTCACACCTTTTTTCTGAAAAATATCAAAAAAGAATTTCATCGATTTTTGGTCATTTTTCATCCATAAAGCATGGACTATAGTTCATGGTTTTGATCCCCATTGTTTATTTTCACACCTCTTCAAAAATTTCAAAAAGAATATCATCGATTTTTGGTCATTTTTCACCCATAAAGCATGGTTTTGATCGCCTTTTTTTATTTTCACACCTTTTTCCTTAAAATCATCAAAAAAGAATTTCATCGATTTTTTGTCATTTTTCATCCATAAAGCATGGACTATAGTTCATGGTCTTGATCTTTTTTGTTCATTTTCAAACCTTTTAATTGAAAAATATAAAAAGGAATTTCATCGATTTTTGGTCATTTTTGACCCATAAAGCATGAACTGTAGTTCATGGTCTTGATCCCCTTTTTTTATTTTCACCCCTTCTTCTTGAAAAATATCAGCAATTAAAATTAAAAAAGTAACAAACCACAAAACAAAAAACAAACAAACAAGCAAAAACAAAACAAAACAAAAAACAAAACAAACAAACAAACAAAACAATAAAGAAAAAACAAATTATAAATTATAAAATAACTTTTAGAAACCCGCGTTCTGATTGGCTGAAGAGCGTGTTTTTAAGAGGGTTTAAAACAGAAATTTCTTAATTAATTTCTTAATTAATTTCTAAAAGCACGGAGGCGAGTGATTTTTAAACTTTTCTCGCGTTCTTCCAACATCCTGCGTGTTTTTATAAGAGTTTAAAACATGGAAAATGAATATTAAAAATAAATAAATTGATTAATTAATTAAAATTAAAATTAAAAAAAGAAAAATAAAGAATGAAAACAATTTACTTGCATTTTAATTAACAAAACAAAACTTGAAAACATTAAAATTTTAATCATAACAATCATAATCAATTTTATTTTATTATGGAAGAATTTTCATTCTTTTCAATGTCAGTCGATAAACTGACTGTGTTTTCATCTAAACAGACAGCAGTTTTCTCCAGCCGACTTTTCGTATTTGTCCTTTTCAACTTTTGATGTCAGATTTCACTCTTCCACCGTCAATGTTTTTTGAAGGTAGGTGAATATTAGCCGTTGGGGGAAGGGTTACATTGAAGAATAAACAGAAAGAGAATCTAGTTTGACTTCCACGCGCATGAGCAGGATCAGCGAATCAGATCAGAGCCTCCGCCATTTTGAAAATCAGAAAGGCTTTGTAACCAAGCGATCATACATGTGTTGGTCGCCTTGCTTGCTCTGTTCTGACCGGAAGCTCCTGCTTAAAGTGTCAAAGAAATCACAAGAAAAGACGACACGAAGTGAAGAAAAACAATGTTTTATTTTAAATTATTTATTAACTTTCTAATTTACAATTTGTATTTCAGATGAAGGAACTTCCGTTTTGTTATTAGACGTTACAATGTAATATTATGTAGGTGTATTTTAATCGATATATCGAGCGCTTTAATGGCTGATAGATGCTCATGTGTTATCAATTAAATATAACTGTAACTTATTTTGTTCGATGGTTTAAAAGAGTCATAGAACCCCGGAACAGACAAATTTAGTTCAACAACAACTAAGCTTTATTCCGCCATCTTAAAACTACACGAGGCACGTTACATGGAGTCGAGGCGACACAGGGAACCCGGAATATCCTAACACTACAGTACTGATACTGAGAGGGAACTAATAATAAAGTACTCACTCAGGATATTCCCTAAACTGACTAGTTATCATTTCTCTGTCGCGATATAAAAACACTTAATGACTGGTCTCTCAGGAAGCTAGTTAGTTTTTTTCCCCGATTCCTTTTCTTCGAGGGAACATCAGGACTCTCGGGAAAACAAAACTACCAGTCATTTAGTGTATATTATTATCCTATTCCCTCGGGACCAGTCATTTAGTGTATATTATTATCCTATTCCCTCGGGACCAGTCATTTAGTGTATATTATTACCCGCTCAGAGTTATTTCCGGAAAATAGTCAAATTTAGTAACTGTCACGTGGTAGCCTCTCCTCCAATTACATACCAAACAAAATTAACTTCGATACTTAGTATCACAAGCTTGGTAATCATAAGCGGCGGAGCCGTGAGGGCTAGGGGGGAGTCTCTAGCCCTCCAACTTTAGAAATGTGGGGGGCTGAGCCCCCACTTTTTGGGCATTTCAAAAAGTGTATCTAACTTCCATCTCTTTTTTCTTATATAACAAAAAAACAAATTGACTGTCGAGACAGCACTGCCATAGGGACTGCACAATTATTAACTTGGACCGAGGGAAACAGTATGTTTTGTGGTACCGATACCGCAAACATTGGCGGTCGAGGGAGCACAAAACATACTGCTTTTCCGAGGTCCAAGTCAATAAGTGTTTTGTTATATACAAACTGTCAAAGAATAACGTGTAGCTATGATAACACATTATTTATTTCAAAACTGAATGAGGTGGCGAGAGTGCTGGTTTTGCGTTTTTCAAGCGCATTTGTCAAGGATTTACAACTTCCGGTTTTGTTATTACCAGTCAACAACATTATGTTGCCCGCTCAGAGCTGTTGCCGGGGAAACAGCACAACTTGTTCACGTGCACGTGATACCCACGTGATACCCTCTCGTTCAATCAGAGAACGAGAAAAATGGACTTTGACAATTGATATATAACAAATGTTATATAACTGTATAATTTAACGATAAAACGAGCGCTCTCATTGGTCGATAGATGGTCATGTGATATCAAATCTAACTGTATCCTGAGCGGAAAATAATCACTTATTTCCCGATTGGGATATAAGTAAGAGCACGTGAATAGAAATAATAAAATAAACTGATGCACAGCCCATTGCACGTGACCAGAACGTGATAACACCGGTGGATTGATATTTTGTACCAATCAGAAACTTGCAGCTGAATGCCAAGGCAGATCTATTAGCTTTACGTAAAAGGTAAAAGGGAGCTCGACGCTAGATTTTCCAGTCTTTCTAGAAACGAAATACAGACTTGTTGAGAATAAGGACTCGGAAAATATGAAGCGTGAATTGGTTCAAATTGATTACATCACATTAGGCTACCCATACAAATTACATAACTACAAACTATCACCAACAAAATAGAGTTAAAATGATCAAACTAGGATACATTCCCTTGTGATGCACACTAACCACCCTCACACCATCCCTCCTCACAAATCCCTTAGACAAACTCCAACTTCCATTAACCGCCCCACTGCAAGTGCCACAAGCGCTCCTATCTTCAAACATGTTCCATTTCAAACGTGTTGCACACTTTTGGACGTCATGCAGGCCACTCACGTGAGCTTGTCCACAATAAATGTGCTATAATTAAACTCTTTCCATCGAATTTCCACAACTATCGCGATTGAGTTTCCCCAATAAACTACCGCATCCTGCTTCACCAAGTCTACAACCAATCGGCTTTATCACATACATTTAACCCCAATACAATACCTCCTAATCGTTCCCTACACAGTACTACTTCACCTCCTACTGCTTAGTTCCGTCAGCTATGCAAAAACACGACCCGCATTTCCTAATGCTCATACAAACCACTCCCAAAATAATTTCCCATAAACCATACACATCATTCTCAACAACATCCATCACCCAATCTCCACCCCTATTATTCCATTTCACACACACCAATTCTTCAAACCATTCTAACAAATACAACTTCAAACTCCATCCAAATTATTCCACAACCCCTTTCTTTGCATTATTCATCCCATCCTTATTACACCCATCCCAAATAACACCAGCAGCTCCTTAGACATTCAAAACCAAAAACACATTTATCCATGCCAACAAATTGTTTATTGCACATTTACAAATCCTATCAAATTACATTTCAAGAGAGAAAACCTAACCTATACTACACTATTTACACGTTCCATTGACGGCTTTCACACCAAAGTCTACAATTAATCGTGTCAACAAATGTATGGAACACCAGATAACTTTTCCGGCAAACCACACACTTCATAGGCTTTCAATGGATGTTTCTTGTTCAATATTGGTTCTACTATCACAAACGATTGCATTATTGTATTGCTGCACCATCACTTCCTCCTAATATGGGTCTTACAGTCATTATCGCCATATTAAGGAATACTCCATTCTACACTTCCCGGCACCATTTCCAATTTGTTACCAGAACGACGCTGAGGTTGAGTCCTTCCGAAATATCTACAAATAACACAGAGAAAGTTGTAACATTAACCAGAATATTTAGACACTTTCAAAACAAGCTATGCCTCTCAATTTCACATACAAGGAACTTCATTCTATGCAGGACATTCAAGAGTTGAAAGTAAGTCACTTGAAACATATTAAACTAGATTTTGCGACCATAATAAAAGAAAGAAAACAAGGGGTGCAAATCGCCAACATGCCTCAATTCAAAGTAGTCCTCTCAAATCGAGGTTCTTCCCCCATCGCTCCCTAACAAGAATCAGGGACAAGAAATAACACATATCAATATCCAACTAACCAGACTTTCAATACAATTCATGAAATGTATCCCCACGAAAATAATTTCTAAGCAGTACCAAGGGTCCAAGATTCTTGAGAATACAGCTCAAGCTATTAAACATTTCCGACGCTCTCCCAACAGCGTGTACTGAATGCCGATTGACGAAATTCTGTCCTTGGTTTAACTCGAACATAGTGGACAAGTCATATAACATAGTTCGGGATAGCTTCGGAAGTTTGGTTAGCTTTCAACATATCTTGGACTGTTAGACTGTTTAGAAATTATTTTCGTGGGGATAAATTTCATGAAATCTTATCAAAGTCTGGTAAGTTGTACATTGATATGTGTTATTCCTTGTCCCGAATTCTCGTTAGCCAGCGATGGGGGGAAGAACCTCGATTTCAGAGGACTACTTTGAATTGACGCATGTTGGCGATTTCTACCCCTTAGTTCCCTTCTTTTATTATGGTCGCAAAATCTAGTTTATTATAGTTTCAAGTCACTTACTTTCAACTCTTGAATGTCCTCTATAGAATGCATTTCTTTGTACCTAAAATTTAGACGCTTACCTTCTTTGACAAATGTCTAAATATTCTAGATAATGTTACAACTCTCTCTGTGTTATTTGTAGACCCTTCGGAACGACTCAAACTCAGCCTCGTTCTGGTGACAAATTCAAAATGGCGCCGGGTACTGTACAATGGAGTATTCCCTCAAGTCACTCGCGACCCCAAAGCCGGTACTCCTAATTTCTACCACCAAAGAAGGAAAGTGCTTCTGCAAAGCTTATATACATTGTGTTTCCAAACACTCTTTCATCTTCAAACCGCACATATCCTTCCATCTTGCACCTGTTGAAAAAGATAAAAAACAATATTATATATAATCTTCAACTTCACAATCCACTTTCCCATCAACCAATACACCTTTCCTCTCATACACCCACTATTTAGCATTCCCTCCTCCAAAAATGAATATCGACTGTCCAACTGGCACATTCATAACAATATGTCGCCTAAACACCCAAACCATTACGATAATGTTCAACTAACAAATACAAGTGAGTAGGTGCGTAAAAAAGGGTAACCCACAACCGTCTGAACAAACACTCTGATTAGATAAAGAAACAAAGGAATCATGGACCAACAAAATACAATCAGCCATGTATAACAACCACGATGTTTTATCATGCCATTGTTTTACATAACTCGTTTTGTCCATCTCTATTCTTTTTTCCTTTCATCATCCAATCACAGTGCTTGTGCGACCCTAAAAGCTCACAACAACATTATCATGCAAACAAATGCTACACTACTAACATTAACTACATATTCATTCCAATACCACTCCACCACAATTCAAACCCTACAACACAAACACTCAACAGTCATTTATCAACTCCATAACCAAATTCAACAGAGTAACAAACTACAGCAGCAACAAAGTAATAAAGTACTACTCTAGTGCAGCAGCACCACAAACAAATTACTACAGTACCAATATAACAGGTGAACACACTAAAACAGTACCACAGCTATAGAGAAACAAAACACTACAACACCACAGCACCAGATCAACAAACTTTAACATTAACATTAACATTAACATTAACATTAACATAAACTTTAACATTAGCGCAGTAACAGACACACAAAACACTACAACATCACAACACGTACAACACCATCACAGTAATAAAATAAGGTAACAAATACAACAGATACATAGCAACACACTCCAACAGTACCACCAAAACAACACAGTTGAATATCAACTCACTAAACAATCCCCTAAATGAGACAATAACCCATACCTTGTTCTTGATGTCACCGACACTACATCCACCACAGCACATCCATCGTATGCAATCTTCTCACCTGCAAATATATGTAGATTTATATTATACCCTAAATCTTAATACAACATGCATCCCACCGGTCCCTCCCAACACAGTTCAACTTCACTCAAAAAAAAAAAACATTCTTCTAAAATACCAACTTCCACAAACTTCCCACAATTTCAAGAACAATTTCATGAAATCGTACACAACAAACGATTCGTTTCTTAAAAGGCCAAATCACTTATAGTTTTACATTATCAACATTTACCACATACAGTCAATCGCTTGTTCTCTGCCACGCACATTTCCTTGATGAAAGAAAGACAGTCCTTCTTGACCTTCATTTACCTACTCTTCACCATTAACACCTAAAAACAATAAAATAAACTTGTACAAAAACAGGAAGACTAAACATTGCACACAAAATAATCAAGCAAGATCAAAACTTTTACACTTTACCATACCTCATCTTTTTAAGTGATAGATAAAATATGAGCAGGAGACCTGTAAGGTCGAGCCGCAGGCGAGACTTTTTAATGCCCATAAAGGTCTCCTGCTCATATTTTATCTGACTTATCAAATTCATCGGTTAGTTAATGCATGTTCTATTTAAATTTTTATGATACAAGTAAATTTGGCAGAGAAAATCCAAGTTAAAGTGTATGCAAATTAGGATGATTTCTCTTACTGATTTAAAAACTCCTTCACGCTTGTGATTTCTATTGTAAAAAAGGCAGTTAAGCCATGTGGGATAGGCTCAAAATGACGTATAAGCAGCGTAATAGGTAAATTACACGTTACTAGGCTCGTAATTCACCTATTACGCTGCTTAAATGATTTATATTGTGTTTTCCTCATTAAGTATTCATGAATTTGATAAAGTACTTTGAAACACGAATTTCGGTTAACAGAGAAAATAATTCATTACACTATTCACTCACACTTACATTGTCATACGTCAGCTCTGATATCATCTACTTCATGTCGACTCAGTCGATCCCTTTCCATGAGTTCCGTGACATCTAAGAATAAAACAGTCATGATCAATAAATAAAAACAATCTTCAAACCAATGGAGAGAACACATACTGGCTCTCTTCACTATACAAAAGAATTAACCTTACAGTTCATACAGTTTGGTAAAAAAATAACCCTTGCCTCCAGAAAGCCATACATTTTAGAACCCTTCCCATAACCCACTCATCCCCCTCACATTTCAACACTAAAATACCATCCCCACTAATATTACCCTCAACCTGACTCCTTGATTACTTTAAAATCATCAAAACATCCACCTTCAACCTAACTTCTACGTAAATTTTCCCTGAACATGTTTTCACTTAGACGTACGTAAACTACGCTTAAACATCTTCATCTCAATTCACACATTACCTGCTGTGTGTATGTGAGCGCTTGATACTTGCTACTACCTCTGTTCACCTCTTCAAGGATTCCTTAAAAAACAAAGAAACGTGAAGATAAAACAGCATTCTTAAAACATTACTGTTCATATCATGGTACTGCATTTCATTTGCAATCATTTCTACATGAAACTCTATTTAGAGACGTGGATAGTTGCAACAAAAAAGGCAAACCGTTCGTTTTATAACATGCCATATACTTTCAGAGAATTATGGTTAAAACTTTTTTAGAAATTTCTGATATGGTTCCACTTCGAAATTTGCTCTTGACTTGAGCTATTAGAGGATTTGTCCTACCTGCCATTGTGACTGAAGGTGCAATGCTACCAGAGCGGGAAAGTGTGCTGTTTTCAACTATGTTAAACATTCAAACCTGATTGTATTCAACCTTTTTTAAATAGCTGTATACTGATTCAGTCAAAATCAAAGTCCAAGTTTTTCTTTGGAATTCTTCTTCTCTTTGTTGGAAGCTCTGTACAACATGTGTCCTTATCTTTGTTATTCCATTTCTCCTCTAGCACATTCACATAACCCTTGTATTTTTTGTTTTTGTCTGTATTGGTTTCATTTATATCTTTAGGGGTAAGCCCATCTTTAGTGCTACGCCAATCTTTAGGAATACGCCCATCTTGAGGGGTACGGCTGTCTTTAAGGGTACAGCCATTTTTTGGGGTACGGCTGTCTTTAAGGATACAGCCATCTTTGGGCACATTCTGACTATCCTGGTATATTATTTGAAGTACCAATCTTACATAGTCACCTGGTTATGAGAGTAACATTAAAAATTATAATATATAATAAAAATATATAGTTCATAAACAATATACATATGAACTATTTTTATTGGTAAGTTGCATTATAAAAACTTTTCCTTTTCCTTTGAAATATAAATTCCTTAAACAGAACACACTTATATAGGTTTCTGCCAAAATGAAATTATCAAGTCAACACATAAAGTCAAAAGAATACGGTAATACAAATATAATTTAGATCACTGTGCTTACTTTTTTTCTTAGAATGGCGTATATAGGTGGCCTTTGCCAACTTTTTGGCACCGTCCACCACCAAAAGTGTTTCTCTGTGGGAGTGAAAATTTAAAATTACACCGTACAGTTCTGACAAAAAAATAAGAAGAAAATGGCACATGCAAACATATTGGGCACATTACAATATTTTATGAATTTATTATATATATAAATTCATTTGGCTGTTGACTCAAAGTTAAGTGTTATTTTACTGGTATGAAATTTGTTTTTATATTTCACATACCCATAATTAAATTTAAAGCCTGTTTCTTCTTCTTCTTCTTCTTCCTCCTCCTCCTTCTGGTTGTTTGCCAGTTTCGGAACTAGTTTCAGTTTTTCTTTGACAAATTTTACAGCAGCATTTTTTGGTCACACTTCTTTTGGCTCGGGTCTAGTGCAGGCTACTCCCTTGTATTTCTTTAGCTTTGGTATAATCAATGGAAAGAGAAAATACTCTAAGCAGCTGTCACTAATGTTATCCATTGCCTGATTTCAAGCTGAGAGGGTATGGATCGGAGTGAATCGCTTTGTATTGTGTCATTCAAGACAAGATTGACATTATGGCTTAAAGAACATCAAACTTTACCAAATCATTTAGCGTGGTGTTCTTCGAGTCAATATTGAATGATACATACATACAACGACTTTAACAGCGGCCACTTTGAGAAGTTTGTATCATCAACAAATTGTATTGCCAGATAATACAAACTTTCAGCTCAAGATTTGCAACTAGCCACTCAGATAATAGATCAGATAAGAGCAGCATGGGAATGTGATAGTCTGATTATGATTGGCTAATGTCAATTTCACTTCTATCACTGTCTGGTTTTCCTGCCATCTTATTGGCCAGCTTTGTTCAAGTGGCCCTGTTTGAAGTCATGGCACTGTAAAAATTTCTAAAATGGACATAATGCAAAGTGATTTGCTCCATTCTTTCTCCGCTTGAAATCGGGCAAAGTACGGCCAATCATGTGGGTCATATATAGTTAAACTTCATAATTAAAGTTCCAATAAATCAAGTGAATTAAATTTTTTTCTTTGTTAGTGTAGTATACTTATTTGAACTATAACCCAAAGTCCCAACATGATTTGATGTCCCCAAATGAGTTTGATATGTGACAACTTAATAATTCTATCAAACATAAGATACATTTTTGAAAAATCACTGAAATAATATCAAGTTTAATTTAGCTTAAATCATTATTGGCATCTGGGCACCAATTTACACAAGCTGTATGTGATCAGAATCTGCACTGATCTGTGTAGTGAATAGACTGTATTGCCTTTTGAGAACGTTTCCAATATTTTATATTTTTCAACTGATTCCTTCTATAAATCAAACTCACTGAAAGTTTTCTTCGAATATCTTTCCTTCTCCTTGATAACTGTTTTTCCACCACCTGATGCATAAGTTTAAAAAGCATGAAAGGGTTATGTTCATAGTAGCTCTTAATAACCCTAACCCTAACCTCTTTTGATTCCATAGAAGTGGAAGAGTATCAAAATGTAAAACAATGACATTTTAAAGCTAACTTACAAACACACAACATACCTGAGCATAGCTAGTGTAAAGGACAATCGAACGTTGTAGCGCGCGTTATGTAAATCTTTGAGTTATGTAATTTATGCGAGACGGCCGCCTCTTTGTAATTTGTTCGACAGAGAAGGCCATCAGATGTGAGTATAGAGTTGTTTGTTTTGTTTGAGTTTAATGCAG
>JANTNT010106314.1:0-11053 GCA_024752375.1 Entacmaea quadricolor
AATATATTTTAGCCCGCTGATTTTCTCATTTTAGCCCGTAAAATGAGCCACAATGCCCTATAAAGTTATTATAATATTGATTAGAGTGAGAAAAATATGGGTAACATGATTAGTATGGGCATAATAAATACATAAGTTGGAATACTTTTCATAAACAAGATTAATTATTTAATGTGTAATTTTCATTTGGAATTATATTAAAGTTGTTAGCCTTACAATGGGAATTTAGTTTCCCCCTGCTATCATCCTGCCATCCTTTCATTTCCTGTATCTTTTATTATTATTATTATTAATTAATTAAAATTTGTATCACTTTATTCTTTAAGTATGGTATGGCAAACTGTAATAAATAAAGTTGCATTGTTAAGTTTGCTTCTTCAAGTGTATGTCTGAGAAAAAATCAGAGCCCTCCAGGCTTGGAATTGAACCAACAATCCACTGAGCTACTGGGGAACTCTAGTGGTGAACGAGGTCTAGATTATAATTATAGCATTATAATTACCAGAAACACCAGTGAACCATCAAGGCCAAGCATCTACAAAAGCAAATAATGGCTAATTAATACCATGGTAAATACTAAGACTGAATGACCTAAAACTATCAAAAAGAGCCTAACCCCATCTTCAAAGAAAGCCAAAACCACCTATAAAATTATAAATAATAGTTGTCATAGAACTTTTTTAATGGACATTTGGGTGCAATAAACTCAGTAGTGCTACACTGTGTATCCTACCTATTACTAACTTGTCCAATACTCCGACAAATTTATGCGTAGCATTGTATTTCATTCTATTGTATTGCATTGTTCTCAATATTGTATTGTATTGTTAATCTATTGTTATGTGGATATAATACAATACAATGCTATGCATAAATTTGTCGGAGTATTGGACAACCCTCACCTATTAGGTGCACTAGTTTAATGTTTTATCATTTTAATGCATGTAGTAAAATAAAAATAAAATTCAGTGTTTACAACAAATTTGCCTATCCCTCTTTACTTGACAAATGGTCACTCACTCTTTCCCATGTGAGTTCTTCTGCAGCTCTTTCCCATTCTACTGGATTCCAGTTGTTCTCATCTAATAAAAGTAAAGAAAACCTATTAACAAATTACAACTAGCATAATTATTGTAGGCAGGTTGGCATTCCACAGTGTGCAAGCCATTTTAAAATCAACTCTTCCACTATCCCATGTTTCAGCCAATAATTGAGAAATCTTTTTTGATTAACGAACTAGTTTGCTTCATATTAGCTGAGACCTGAAATTTTTGAAAGAAAAATTAGTGCATTTCAAAGTGAAGAAATAATTTTAAAAAGTTCAACTGGCAGCTACTAATAAACATTTTACCAGTATTTTATATTAATTTATGGCTTGAAATAGCACTTTAGATATAGATCATGCCATTTGAGAGAGTAACGGGTAAAGCCATCTCTAAAGAATGAAAGTTTACTTAATGTGTTAACTTACATTTTACGACAGCTTGCATTCAAACCACATACAATTCAAACAAGACTGATGTCACCTAAACTTATGATGGATTTGAGCAATTTTAAAATTACAATAGGCCTTTCCTGAGATACAGCCCTGTGCACATGTACTTACCAAAGCCTCGCTTTGAATACAAACTATCGTGCTCCGAACATCATCATGATCTCACACTTATTAAGAACAACATGACATTGAACTGTTTGACAATAAAGCAAACAGGAGTGCTAATTATAATAGACATTCTGATTAACCAGCACAATTGAATCTCTTTATATCCAAGAAGAAGAAAGCTACTGGTAAGTACAAGTACATTTCCTCGAGCACTCAACTTTATCTTGGGAAAGGCCTATTGCAAGTCAATGCAAGCTAGACATGCAAGTCTTGGGATTCAAAAGAGATGCAAGTCCAAACTTTCATTGGCAGGCATGTTTGAACAAGGCTTAATGGTAACATAAACACATTTAACATATCCTGTGTCTCTACTACCACATTAACCTACCATCAGCATTGTTGATTGCTGCATTATCAATGGGTACATGAGGATCATTCTCTTCCTCATTAACTTCTTCATGATCTTCAATACCATTTACTCCACCAACATTATCTTGATCATTTCCTGCTCCATCTTCTTCTTCAGCCACTGGTTCACCATTTCCCTGATCACAAGAAAAAAGCAAACCATTTTTTTTTAATTCTTTTTTTTTAAAATCAACACATTACAACAAAAATAATAACAAATACAAAACATATCATCTCTATCAATCTTAATATTAATCTTTTAATTTATCAGTTTAACACTCACAACACACAAAACACACACACAAACACTCCCCTTTAGTAACTGTTATTTTTCTTTTTTACCTTATTAAGACATAAAAAACTCATATTTTACAACCACAACTCCCCCTAAGGGGCTCTTCCATTGGGTTCGCTCCACACACACTACCACTACATTCAGTATTTACAATATACAACACTCAAACTCACATGTTGATTTTTACGGAGGGAGGAAAACCGGAGAACCTGGAGAAAAACCCTCGTAGCATAGGAGAGAACAACATATCAAACAAACTACCTAATTACCATCTACAAGTGTTTACGTAAGTTATTGAAACTTTTTTCTACTTCTCTCTGTCAGTCTCTCCTTGTGCCCATTTTTATATTAAAGCAAACCATTTATATACAGTACAGCACAGGATTTTGTCATGGGAAATTTGCTTGTTACTTTCACAGGCTCTGTTAAACCTATTTTCATAATTAGCACAAAGACAACCAAAGAGAAAATCTATATTTTCAACTTCCAGAACAAAGTCAAACAGTCTTTGTGCCAAGGGGTATTTTTTTTGGAAGCAAGAAATGAGCACCAGAATTTTATCCCTGGGTTCTTAAGGTTAACACAGAAGTGGGTACATACCCCTTGACCACCCCCTCCAAAGAGGTTAGCAGGTAACTGAGGCAATGGATCCATGTGCTGCTGCAACCACTCTGGTCCTCCATTTAATACAATCTGTTCTCTGAGCCAGACAAGACTAATAAAGGCACACAATGTACAAGCCACAACAAAACAACCACGAACACAATCCATAAAAACATTCTCCCTGAAAAAAAGATGGACATAAATTTAATCAGTTTTTTTTATAATTTACTAAATTTTGTAAATAAACTTTACTGTATCATATAAGCAGGGCTTTAATTATCCACCAGTCAAGATCTGGGGCGGATGAAGAAGTCTGTCAACCAGTGAGTCCAAAATGCAAGAATTTGTTAAGGGTTGTCCCAAATAAAGAAATGTATATAGCAATGTTATATGTCATAAATGCTTCTCAAAAGGTGTAAGAGTAAGTGATGTGTATGGGGGACACCCCCTGGATTCCCCCCCTGAAGATCACTGGTAAATAGTGTCTTTGACCTGTCATTGCACACAACTTTAAAGGAAAATATAGAACTGATATACTGTTTGTAAACAGAAATGATTAGTCATCAACATACCACTCAAATACATATTTGATTAGTCAAGTACAACATTTAGCCAGACAATGACCCATGATCAGTCATTACTTCAAGCACTTTGATAGCTAATTTTAGCTTGTAAGTTGATGACTTAATACACAATAGGAATACCAGGAAAAAGGTATATGTTTACATTAAATGCAAAAAATATATACAGATTTAAATATGTCTTACGTAGAGAGCATATCAAGTGGTAATGTCAGAAGGGAACTGACAGATCCAGTAAAAAGACATCTATAAATTCGGTCTGGAAAAAGGAAAAAAAACCCAGTAAGATTCATTTTAAGAATTAGCAATATTTTAATTATTTTGTATGCACACTGCAAAGCATAAACAATTAAAATTTTAACTTTTAAACAACAACTACAACTTTTTTATTGTGCTCATATAAATCTAAATAAATTACATGTATATGTATGTGTGTGTATACAGTCATATATATATATATACACACACACTAATCAAATGGATTATTTACAGTTGATAAGAGCACAGACATTTAGAAGTAGCAAAAGCTAATTGGGCTAAATGCCTGAGCCATGCGGAGAAATAGTAAAGCATGTAATCAATTCATTGAATTAATGGACAAAAAGAGGTTACAGACAAACACATATACAGATATACAAACGCAAAATATAATATAAATACACAAATATAAAATGGGTAGAATATAATTATTAAAATATAAAATGAAGGCTGTGTTCTCATCAACTGGAAATAACTTATAATATATCATTTATAAATATTTGGAAAGTAGAGTAAAGTCTGAGAATTTAACCAAATGACAGTAGTACAAAGTCTAACAAGACGATTGACTAAATCTGCCCTGGATTTCAAAGAATGTTTATTACACAACATGAGATTTCATAGTGCATGCTTGAATACACTGTTTGGGACCACATTAACCTTTTACCCTCTTGGACTGACACATGATGCTGACCATGAATGCATCCCTCTCCCTGAGAGTACCATATTGTCCTGTTGTCAGTTGCCATGTTTGAACCTTTAAATCTCAACATTTTTGCCCAGCCCTCCAGTTAAGAGAATACATTGCAATCAGGCACTCTGAGAGAGTAAAGGGTTACAGTATGATGCTCAAAAGTATGACCAGATTTAATTTATTTCCATACTCTTATGCACAGGCTTTTGTATGTTAAGCTGACACATTTGCTGCAAAACTGTCCAATTTTAAAGATATGGTGTGTAAAAACTCATTTGGAACAAAGATCCTGTGCACAGAAGTGTGCAAATACATTAAATATGGTCATACTTTTGCTTGTCATGTTGTAACCAGCTGGATATGCACAGCTGTTTTGTCAACATAAGTCCCACAGATTTGAAAACAATTTAAAAGCAACTTGTATAAATTCATAGCCCAGAGGTTTCACTAACAATAGAAGGCTCCAAAAATGCTGGTAGCAAGCCAGTTACTGTCTATCAATGAAACCAATGATAGCCTTAATTACTACACATTTTTTGTAATAACCTTCTAAAATAACTACAATATAATACTCTGATTGGTTGAGATGCATGCTATAAATCAGCACATGGCACAGTAGCACAATCAACTGTGATTTGTATTTTATGAAAGAAATAAAAACCTTATCTGCTGCACTGTGTGCAGATTTAAATTACTTGGGAATTTATCAGAACACTCACAAAGTGATGAGAAGCACTCTGCTTTATAGTGTGCTTTGAAACACTTTGCTTGGGTTCCGAAAAATTCCCTGCTTGCTTTAAATCTGCACACAGTGCACACATGCTATCTTTATTTCCTCAATAATTACACTGTACTAGTGACACACGAGTACTGATAGTCAGGTTATGTTATATAATTATGCTAAAAATTTGAGGCAATCAGATAAGGACTTTTAAACCATAGGCCCTGTCTCCTATCCCTTTCTTAACCTGTATCATGGTGGACATTAAGAACCTGTTGAATTGTTTGAATGTAAAAGTATATGGGATTGTCTCCCAGTTCAACAGCCTATTCCAATTGGAGGCATAATGTACTAACATACTAATATCTTCTCACGATTGTAAGCTGCGTGGCTGCCAATAGCACCTTACTTAGCAGCCCATAAAGTCCTCCACTAATCATTGTAAAGTGTATTGAGATAAGTGAAATACACTATTAATATAAGCACCCATCATTATATTATTATTAATACTTACAAGCAGTAATGGGAACAACTCCCAACCAAGCTATTGCAACAAGTGTGTAATGGAGCCAATATCTTATAGCCCTTAGGATACTCCTGGCTAAACCACTGATAAAATCCTGGATGGGAAGATGTGTGGGCATATCAGGGGAATAAACTAGAGAAAGTAACATGTATTTCAGTGATACAGTAGATAAATATTCTGATTATCAATAAACTGTTATAAAATGCTTCTGCAACACAACATATTCATTTGGTATGTATACTACACTGAATCCATTGTATTTTTCAGATGTCCCCTCCCCTACATCATTGTCTAAACACTAATTAACCCTAACCCCCCGGTGTAGAGTTAAAGAGTTACTGCAGGCCCCCTTAAAAACATTATTTTTAACCCCCACCCCCTCCTAAAAACAAGCATCAATGCCCCCCTGTACTATAAATTATATCTTACTTGGTTTGAAGGTAAACCGGTGATTACATAATTCACAATATCTGTTAGGAAGAAAACAAAAAATGATTATCGGTAAGCTTACCAAATAAGCCTAACACTGTCAGGGTTTTACGGCATCTTTTTTAAGGTGACTGCCTACCATTGAACATTCAATACGTGCCTATGAGCTCATTCACCCACAATTAAATACCACTGAGTTTCCATGATGACTTTCAGCATTTTTTAAAGAAACTATTGGTGTTTTCAACTTCAAGAAGGCAAAACTCTCAAGTTTTGCATGGGACTCTATACTTACATTAGTCTACATTACGCAAGATTTTTTTAAAAAGTTGAAACAAAAACTCGTGAAAAAAATCAATTTTTGTTTGGATGATGTGCAAAAATTGTCTGCAAAAACTACTTTCTTATGAGTTATAATTTTTCTGTAAGTAGATGCTTTGCAAGCATTTACTTGTGCGAATGTATGTGTAAACATAATAAGAAATAGGCAGTTAAGCCATGTGGGATGCTATGCCTATGTGTAGACATGTGGACAGAATACATGTTGTGCTGTAGGGAACATGCCAAAATTTGGGTGAGTAGGTTCATGTGAATAATTAACTGTACAACACTTGCATTATTCTATTGGACTGCCTACAGTTTATGGCACGATCCACTAGCATTTTGCTACATCAAAAGACAAAGAGGAAGAAAAGAACTGGTTAAAGGTTTTTTTAAAAACTTATCTTTTTATTTACGTGAATCACAGGAAGAAATTCGGTGTATTTCAGTTCACAATAAAAATTTCATTTAGTACTTAGAAATTTTCAATTTACTTTGCTGCTACATTTTATTCGAGTCCAAAAAATAAAGTGAAAAAAATCGAATTTGAAGTAATTGGTGGATGCTGCAGGCTACCTGTGTGTACAAAAGGTGGCTCTTGCTACGTGGAATCCAATGTCAGCTTAGCCAACTTAGTCACTCATTGCAAGCCTTTTTGATTCTTTATTTTCACTGGTAAGGCAATCCATTCATGCTAAATCTAGGTCCAGACTTGTAATTTATTTAATACCTAATCGTTATTTGGGCTGAGTTACATGTAAATTGATTTTAAAGGATTCTTTTATTCAATTTCTTGAAGTTTAATTCCTGTTGTCAAAGTCTCTAAGGTAGGATATAAATGATCTAAATAGTCAATTCGGCATATTAATTTAAGACAAATGATATATTATATGTTTTACTTGTGTCTTCTTTTCTCTAAGCTTATCATACTTTCTGACATACATTCTTGTACAAAGAATAGTTGCTTATCAGACAATTATTTTCCTTATTTTAAACAAACAAATTCCTTGTTATATTGATAAAAATAAAAGAATTTTTTTAATGGCTATGTTTTTCACATAAATTGGCAATTTCTAACAGTTTGACAGTGCTCTGTCCCTAGCCTAATTGTTCTTGATGCATCTTCAAAAGTAGAATATCGCTTTATAGAGACAGTCAAAAGTTATTTCAAGGCTGAACACATTTTTACTGCATTTTCTAAAATATTCCAATGACAAGTCACAAATGCAGTCAAATTGATGTTGACATCGACTGACGACTGTCAATAATAAACAGACATGTGTACTACTTAGCATGTTGCCATGGTTTCAAACTTTCAACCAATCATGTAACGCTGTCATACTTCTTGGGATCCCTGTTATGATGTCATAGACTATTGCACAATTTTTGTATTTTGGTCACACAGGGGAAAAAAACGGATAAATCAAAGGTAAATTTTAACTCATGCCAGCCATAGGCCTGGGCACAAGTATTTATTCACATGAAACTTGCACAATATAAGTATTTAAATTATTATTATTATTATTTTCCTGGAGCCTCAACTCTGATTGTTTTGTGTAAAATTACTCAACCAGAATATCTAAAATGGTATATTAGGAATGCTTTGTTATCAATAACTAACATTGAGCTGTCATGTAACACGCACTCAGGAAATTAATAATAAGATATCTAGAACTACAAGGAAGATGTGATTAAGTTATACAGTTGATCAAATAAAGGTAGGATTTTCTGGTTATTAAGCTTTTAAATATGCGTCTCAAATATGCACGACAGCCTCTGCACGACAGCAAAATATCATATATATATATATCAATATGATGACAGAAGAATCGAAAATATTGATAAAGTTTGGGGTTATTTGTATTTTTAAGGATTTTGACACCTCTTTTTATGTAATGGTAGGAAAATAAAGTGCAACACGAAGCGAAAATGATCCCAACAAGAATTCCAATAAAATTGTACGTAACTTATTTACTGCTGGTTGTTAAACCAGACGTGTCTGCGACTTAACACTTCACTTACTCTTTCTTGCTATGTTTTAACCATTGTAATAAACTGGAAAAAAGAAACGATTAATCAGTAAAGGAAAGACAAAGCAATAATCAGTGGATTAAAATACATCGAGAAATGATTCCTTCCAAGTGCAGCAAGTCATGCCTGTTGTGTGATAACAGAAAAAGCTAATTACACAGTGAGTTGGTCGTTAAATAGCCTTACCATTCCTGATGTATATATTTAATGCTCCCTGTACAGATACATGGATGAAAAAGTTGTTTGTCTGGCGTCCCTTCAGTCCTACAGACCCTACAAATGTCTACTGTAATGAAAAAACAGAATGTTGTTTGATAAAATTATTTAGCTTCGTCTGCTCTTGTGTATGACTTTTTGTCGCGTAAAAACAACCAAATTCCAGCTTTAATTCTGATTCAAATTGGAATAAAACTGCTCCGAACACAAAAACATTCGATTATGATCTATAATGAAGGTTTCACGTTATAATCAAAAGAAATATAAAGGAATAAAAGCAGGAGGCAAACCTTCAATCTCTCTTTCTTCGTCGTCCATTTTGTTATTATCAAATCGTTGATGACGTCATGTTTCGCAAGAAACCTACCCATGATGCTTTGAGCGCAGCGTTTTACCCATAATACAACGAGATCCAACATACAGAAGTAAGACTTTTTATAGGAAAAAAAAACAATTTAAAAAAGAGAAAGAAAATTAATCACTTTTTAAAGGATTATTTAAGAATTTCTTGAAGAAGATAGTAAAAAATATTCCCTTTGAACTTACAAAAAAATATCATTACTATACATAGTAAATAGAGATAAAAATAGAAAATTAACAGTTTTGAAGCATTATTAGTTTTTTAAGGCATCATTTTTTAAAACTTCTAATGAGTTCTTACTTTTTTTTGAATAAAAACCCGGATTTTCGTAGCTATTTTATTCCCATGTGTCTTTGCGAGTTTATATTATCCCTTCATGCATTGCGTTGTTTTGGAATTTCAAGATGGATACTATCTTTCATGAAAAGGTGTGTGTGAACGTTTTGCCGGCAAATCTTCATTTTTGTCCTAATTCTGTCTTTCTCCAGCTGATAATCATTCTGAATTGTATTGATATCATTTTCTTTGCAGCAAGAAGGTGCACTGTGTGCACAACACTGTTTGAACGCACTTTTACAAGGTTAGAAGTTTGACATTTTTATCAAAACATACCGGCCGTAAGGAAACTGATGCATTTCTGATATAATTTAAGAAATATGCTTTGTTCGAGACAGTAAAACTACATTAGCTTTTTTAGCCTTTGAATTTATATTTCTTTTTAATCTTTAACTCTCATGCAAGCTAGAAAAGTGCAAACTCACCAAAAAAAATATTACTTTCATTCTCGATTGCATATCTCATTTGTAATGACGTAAGCTTATACAATAGAACTTTATAGGTATAGATCTGCGAAATAATCTCTTTGTGAAAATGGTTTTCATACTTGAAAAGAAGCACTTCACTTTAAGCATGTGCATATTCAACCATTATTTGGTCCTGCAGGATCACCACAAGATCTGTACATGTACCTTGAACAGATTTTTCGAATTTTTACAACTTTTATGGACCTTGTGTCCAACTTTGGTTAAAGTTAAACCCAATATTTTAATGCCAGATCCTCTAATCATGACAGATGGCCAATTTAAAGGTTCCCAGACCCTAGCTGTCCCAACCAGGGGGTAGACTCTTGTATAAGAGGATCAGGGATGCTGGTTGGAAATTTTGAAAGATTCCCTAAGATACTGGAAGTCCTTTTTAATAGGCATGATTTTGGTTTACAAATTTTCAAACCTATAAAAGATAGCTGTCAACCCCAAAAAATTAATATTCATAGATTTTCTGCAACAACCTAAAAGATACCAAAGTAACGGCAAGGCTCTGAATTTCAATTTTGCACCTTAAAGGATGTTTAATCACTAATTTTAACCCCTAAAAGATACATGTATGAGGAGCATTCCCAAGACCCTAGATACATGTAAGGGATTAGTCCCTCCATTAGCTGTTCCACTGCATGTACATCCTCTAAATTGGGAGTGGCCAATGCCCCTCTGCCATTCAGTTTGTTATTTGTCATGTGTACAATTAGACCACTCTTCATTGTTAAGGTACATTCAGAGTGCTTAGAAATAAAAAGAATTTTTTCCCACATTGACCTCTTTATTTACACTCTTCATTGCCTTCAGAAAAAAAATTATATGCCTTGATGATCACAGACAAATTAGTTCTTTATAGATACATGTACACTTATCATGTTTATAGGTCCATACTTCACTGCTGTGGATCTTGCATCAATAGCTGAATCCCTTGATGATGAAGAAAGGCAAAGAATGGCAGAGGGTGATATAAACTCAGAGGAATTCCAAAGATTTTTACAGCAACCTTCTTCAAACATGGATGACAGTGGGTTTTTCTCCATTCAGGTACTGCTTACTAAAGGTACTAAAGGTAGTTTGTAATCATTCCCTAGAGAGTACATGGGAATGGATGTGTGTGGTGGTCATGTTGGATGATGTTCACTATAGGTGGTTTGTAATCATTCCTAAGGGAATAAAAGTGGTGGTCATGTT
>JANTNT010106536.1:0-11053 GCA_024752375.1 Entacmaea quadricolor
ATCACCCACCGCCTCGAATGGTGGAATGGAATTTAAGGCGATGGTTTGTTATTTGGAGTTCTTTTAACCCTTTGACTAATTTTCTCTTGAGATTGACAGCCATTAGTTGATTAAGGTTTGATTCGACGATTGTATAAACATAAACACCATATGCAGACACTAAAGGCTTGTTTTCATAGGCGATTTTTGATGCAACTTTTGGGGCGGCTTTATTTATTACAATTTTTGTTGCGCGTGTAAGTCAGAGACGAATACCAATTATAGTAATAGGCGCGATATTTGCTGCGAATTTATGATAAAAATTTTAATGCATCAGTATCAATATTTGAACAGCGATTTTGCAGCGACATCTTTCGGCGGCTAATAGACTTTTTTCCGAATTCGCTGAACACGAAAAAATAGTTCCAAGAGGAGACAGAGCTTGATGTTTGCTGTATTTATCAAGCTCCGCCTTGTTCTGGAACCATTGTTTCATAGCCACTCAAGGGCATTTCGGAAAGGTCTAATTGCACTGAAATCGACGATAGTTTACCCGTGCGATATGGAACATCTTTATCGGATGGACATACTGTTTTCCCATTTCAGGCCACATATCATTTCCTTGACCATAACGATAAAGCTTGAAAATATGACAGAATATAACTCTTGTACTTAAACAAAGAAAGTTATTCTCAAGATATTTGCAACGAGAAAGTCTATTAGAAAAAAAGGTATAAAGAGTATGAATCTGCTTATGCTTGGGACGCAAACTTTATAATAATAATCTTTTTATTTATACACGGTAGGTTATTTAAGCTAGAAACTTGTGGGCCCGTGTACCCTTCACACACATTCCTTACTACATTCAATATTCTCTACACTCAACTCTCAAACTCACATGTTGATTTTTATGGAGGGAGGAAAACCGGAGAACCTGGACATAAACCCTTGAAGCAAGGGAGAGAACAACACATCAAACAAATTCAATTCACATGTGGCGTCCGCAGGGCTCGAATCAGCGACCCAGGCCGTTGGACTCACAGTGGTGAAAGACGACGCATTAGCAGCTTACGCCACCAGTACTATACTTTATCTCCAGACAGAGGCGTAGGACTCAGTAATTAAACACTTTATGAGAATATAGCCCAAATTGTGGTGGGATGGGCAACCATTAAAAAAAAGGCTTTCGTGCAAATAGGGCTGAACCGGGGTGATCTTTATTTTGATACTTAATATAGGGTGACCACTATCTGGGGTACGGCAGCATAAGGGTTAGCTTTAGAGCTAAATGACCCTGCCTTCACGCTTAAACCGAGATGACCTTAACTTTAATACTAAATATAGGTTAACACATATTTGGCATCATCAAGGTTAGCTTTAAAGCTATAGATGGCCTTGCCTTTCTGGCAAAAGTGCTAAGATAAACCGGTTGGTCTTTTAACGATATAGCATTGTTTTTCCAATATATTGTTTTGAGAAAGCGGTTCACTTTTAAGTGTATAGCTAACAATGTGCCGCAAGTTATGGACAGCGTTGAATATTAAATGTGTATTGAACAAACACTGTAAGAGTGTATTTGTTAGAAAAAGCCACATGATTGCTTACAGTCTGGAAATTTTTTTTTTGGTAGTTTGGCAAACTGAACTATTGAGTTTGATTACTCGAATTCTAAAATACGTGTTGCAGTGCTTCACGATATCTGACTTAAAACTATGTAATCTAAGAATTCAATGCAGCTATTGTTTAAACTAAAATATTTGTTTTATTGAATCAAAAAAATATATATATACACGAATCTGGCTCAAAAAAGTTGACAGTGGGCAATCTGAAATCTGAACTGAATCTGAGGTGGAAGACTGAAGGGGAAAATGGCGCAGAAAGAAATGAAAATAACATGTATACAGAATACTTTGAAACAGTGCAAGAATCAGTGTGGATCTGCTAGAATAGATTTCAGATCTCCCAGATCTCCCACTGTAACGTTTTTGAAACAGGTGTATATAGAAATTTTGAAAAAATAACAGGCATAGGTAAAGTGCTAGATAACCCATTAAACAGATTCTCATGACCAGTGACCATCTATATACATTCATAAAAAGCTAAGAAATGGGCCTAACGAAAAAAAATTCTGATCAAGATGGTATTAAATAAATATTGTAGATGGAACGAAGGCTTGAAACAACGACCGGTCAAACACCGGTCATATACGCCGGTCATGCAAGTACTTAATTTTGACCGGACAATCGTGTGAACGATTGGTTACACACGATTGGTTAAAGAGAAATCTAATTAGGTGTAACCTGTGTGTGTGTGTGTGGTGTGTGTGTGTGTGTGTGTGTGTGTGTGTGTGTGTGGTGTGTGTGTGTGGTGTGTGGTGTGTGGTGTGTGGTGTGTGGTGTGTGTTGTGTGGTGTGTGTTGTGTGGTGTGTGTGTGAGTTGTGTGTGTGTGTGTGTTGTGAGTGTTGTTTTTCAAAACGGTTGCTTTTGAAGGCTAAAGAGAGAAATTCATTTAGCAACCTTTGTAATTAAAACTACAAAATGAGACAGTTATGTTTACCATATAATATTATCCGCTAAAAAAGTAAAAAAGAAGTGATCATTACTCTTGTTGATATTATATTTCTGGCTCTCGGGGGTCAAATTATTAAAAATATTACCACAAAGTAATTGAAATTTTAAAGCAATTTTATATTAATTAAGAACAGTAGGAAAAACCTTTGAGTGACTAGAAAAAAATTGAAAGATATGGATCAGATTTATCGAAAACAGAGTTTTGTCATTTATAATTACGATTTCAATTTTTTATTTCATTCACGATTTCAAGTTTTACATTTGTATTAAGATCAGATCCTTGTTTAATAATTAAGAAATAGAAAAGTAATTAGCACCCTTTTCGAGTTGACTAGATCTTAATAATACTATAATGTAAAATATGTAAATGCAGTTTCTATTTAGACAAAAAGAAAAAGTAATATTTGAAGGACGCCATTTTGTCAAAACTATTATTTGCTTTTTTTAAATATATATTCCGACGAAGGACTAACGTCCGAAACGTCAGTTAAGTAAACTCGTTTTTTATCACGGTGTTTCAAATTACCTACAACCCATCCATCGTTTCTATTATTATTAAGACTGTTGTTTCTGTCATCAAAATTAACCGTTAACAGGCACCTTTTCTATTCATTATAAGTCGTTTATTCACCTATCATTTGTTTAAAAATTGCTGGATTTTCATCTTTCATTAATGTCGACACAAATTCCGTTAGCATTTTCTCTCTTATTGTTGTTACAATTCATTTATTGTACTTTACTTTACATAAATACAAATAGTCTCTTTGCACTTTCTTTCTCAATACTATTTAAGGCGTCAAAATTTCCTTTTCAATTCCATTAATTTGATTTGTCTATTATGTCAAAATTATTTAAAAGGCAAAATTTTCCCATCCTCAATCCCGGTGTTCATTTTCTCTCTCAATACTATCAGAAGGGGTGCCAAGATTCGAGTTCAAGGGGGTGCTCTATGCTACCAGAGGGAAGACCAACCCAACCCTCTGATTCGAATCTCTTGGCACCCCTTCTTAAATCAGTACTTACATCGAAACAAACATTTGTGCCAAATTTGGTGCTTTAATCCACTCTGTAACTATCGACCCAATTTTCGGGGTTAAGCGACTAGACTAGAAGAGAGACCAGCGTGAGTGACGGTTCCTTCTTTAATATTAGTCTGACTTAAAGTTAAAGGATTTATTCTTGGTTTCTCTTAAAGCGATAATTTATCAAGTCTAAAAAGCTCCCTTCCCGGATATCCCGTTATTAACATTCCTTTCGGATGGTTTTAAGAGTTAGAATATCCGATGAAAGCTTTGACTGAATGAATTATTTTAATCAATAGAACCGAAAGAATTAGGTAGTAACCAATTACAGTTGTGCCGTTTGCCGGGTTTTCTTGATACCCTTCTTCTTTTAGCCTTCGTGAGTGATCCTCTTGTGTTAGGGTCAGTTTGTAAGGGTTGCGTTAAGGTCAGTTTGAAATTAAGGATTGTTTTAGAATCAGTTTATATGGTTTGTGTTAGATTAGGTTTGTATGTTTTGTGTTAGACTCAGTTTGTAACCGGGTTTGTGTTTGACTCAGTTTGTAAGGTTTATGTTAGAGTCAGTTTGTAAGGGGTTTGTTTGTAAGGTTTGTGTTAATGTCGGTTTGTATGGTTTATGTTTGGGTCAGTTTGTAAGGTTTGTGTTAGATTCAGTTTGTAAGATTTGTGTTAGAGTCGGTTTGTTTAGAAATAATCAGTTGTACGGTGTGCTGGCCTTGCTTGACTACATAGACTTCCGTCTATACGTGATCCCTTGGGGTCGGTTTGTAAATTTTCAGGCGAGAGCCTATCTGTTCGTTATGTTTAGTTATACAAAACTAACTCTAACTTTTTGCTAATTATTATTTAGTGCTACCTCTAATGTATAGAGGGATAAATGCAATCGATTTTAATGAAAACAGGATGTTCATATCTTAAAAGCAAGCCTGTACCTTGAATTGTTTATAGATAATCTAGACGCTTCGAATATAGTTCTATAAATATTCGTTTTGTAGCATATTGGGCACCGACTAGACCGGTAATCAGGTTATACAGGAAATGGAGAGTGAATATGTATTTTTTTTTTAAGACGAAAATGACAAAATTCTATGGCTTACAATTCTGAAGCAAGGTAATCCATGACCCTCAAGGTATGGGTCACGTGACCAAATCACCTGGAATTTATGTGAGCAAAACCACGATCAGAGCCAGCGTTTCGGAAGAAATGCACAGGCCATTAAAGTCCGTCAAAAAGCTTCTTAGTAATTTTTTTTCAAATTCGCATTTTATTTTTATTTTTTAAAGAATATTTTAGCAACCACACAAAAAAGGGTTTTTTTGAACGTATCTAGAGTTTTGAAGTTGAGTTGCGGTTCGTCTAGTTTTCATTAACCTAACCCAAGAAGATCAAAGAGACCGAAATTATTATTTATTGTCCATGTTACATTCATGAAATATTTGATGGTTGAAAAGGGTCCTATATAGACCCCTTGCGCTAATTCCCAATCTGGGGGACAAAACAAAAGAGTCTTCTTCCCTTGAGAGTTGAAGCATGTAGATATTTTTCATTGTCTTGTCCCCCAGATTGAGGTTTGATGCAAGAGTTCTATATGAAACTAAAAACTATTCTGTATATATGACAGTTAAAAAACATCATGAGTAAGCAGACAAAGATACTTAGTTCAACGTGCAGGATATTCTTAATTAACCCTTTTGGGTTGTTCTTTTTGCATCTTTCCACTTCTTTATAAATTTATTCTTTGTAAGCTTAAATTTTTTGTGTATGGAAAAATAAATAAACCTTTGAAACCTTTGAAACTACCATACATGCATATAGAGTTAATTCAGTTATGCCCGGAGGCTGCTTAATAGCAGGAACTTTCACTTCCATTCTTTTAACAAGCAACAGTAACATCTCTTGAAAGGAAAAGCCCCAGGCTAGATACTGCATTAAAGAAAAGATAATTTCTCAAGTGCGACCAATCTGAAGTTTAGGAAAACGATAGTATTTTAAATCGAAGGTCGGAGTTGTTTTCGACAGAGGCTCTTTGTTTTGAAACTTTGTGGGAATAATGGATATATTGGCTTAACACTCGTGTGGTCATTGTACAATGTCACGATATTTTAACTGATGATCTCAGTGTTTTACCATCAACGACTATTTCAAGGCTTGCAACCATGGAATCGATCTGAACAAGGTCGAATATCACTGTTATTCAACCTGGAGCACTAGTGATTTATCTTGTCAATAGTTACGTATATGAAAGAAAATGTAGTCCATAGAGAAGGACAAACAAGTAGCAAAAAAACAGAAATATTCACGCCCTTTTTGTAATCCTATTATTTCCCTAACATCATTTACCACACTCAATGCTAATTCGTCTTTTCAATAACGTTGTAAAATTAAATTTTAAATTTAAAAGAAGATGGATTAGTATATCGAACTTAAAGGTATCTCTAATAAAGGCTGAATAATTTGATTTAAAAAGGAAAAAGTATAAGCCGGGATATGGAATTAAATGCAAATTTCCACAAAAAAGTAAGAAATAACTGAAAAGAAGTTAAATTACCTTTGAATATTGTACCAGGAGAAGACAACCGTTGATCCCTGACACGAATCAGAGAAGCGCTTCTTCCAAACTACAAAAAAATTAAACCAAATTCTTGACTAAATGGGTTTCATCGATTCGGAAGAGTTAGGGTAATGGTTAACATCTGCGCGTCATATAAAGATGACTAAACCAATGAGCAATGCTCAAATCCCGTTAATGTTTGCTATTTCGGTATAAGCTGCAAGAGTCAAATAATTGCTGTTGCTTTGCCCTGAGCTGACAGGTAACTTCCCTTTGAATTTTCCACTCACAGTGGAGATGAATATACGGAAATTGGATCTAAAGCTTGCAAATCAAGGTGGTAGAATGAGCGCTTTCTTTCGACTTTAGCGGCGAATCCCTTAGTGAATGAGGCTAATTGCATACCTGGGGTGAATACTTCATATATGGTACTATCTATTATCCTTATATTGAATACTATGGGATTATGTTAGTAAAAGAGAGTAAAGTTTTACACATATGGAGGATCTGCCCTACCTGCTCGATTCTGTACAGGATATTTCCCAGACGAATTGTCGTGAATTTTAGTTACGGATTTTCGGTGATTTGATTGCAGAAATCGAATCTGTTAATCGTTTATTAGTAAATATCTCCGTCACCAGCTCCATAAAATCTTTGTTCGTGAATCGTTTCATTAAAATCTAACAAAAAAAGCCTCAAAAGTCAACATTTTTATTTTAAAGGGCGATATTTTTTGTTCTTTTAAATTACTAATTGAGCAAAACCACGTGAACTAATACAAAACAGTTTAGATAATTTTAGAATAGTCATATTTCTGACATCTTCGAGAGCGCTTCCCAGTGGTCTCCCATTGAACAGTGAGATAAAAGAGACATCAATTTCGATGTCTTGATGATAAAAACAACTTTTCTTTATCAGAAAATCTTAAGAGGAAAATTTTGGTTGAACCTGTCACTAGAAAGCGACCACCAGTGACGTAGCTCTTGACGCTTATTGGCTAAACTTGATTACAGCTTATGTGTAATGACTTCTATCAGCTAAGCTGTCGTATATGGTCGAGGAAGTTATTTAAACTAAGATCGTCAAATGTTTTCTGCTAAGAATTGGGTTTTGTGGCTTTTTATTCGTAGTGTTTAATACATCTGTGCATCCCATGTTACCAGAATATAAAAAATATTAGTCACATCTATAGTCATACTCCATTTTAAGTCAATCGAATTTTACACCTAAAAATGTAAACTGGAACAACGGCCATTGTTAAACTCAGTTAAATCACATGTAAAAACGGTATCAATGAAATTAACTTTTTTATCGCTTTAAATGATATATGCTCTCTTTCTGGAAGAGAAGCTGAGTGATCTTCGACGACATATCAATTTTGTTAAAGTTATAACTCGTTTAGATTCTTGTTACACGCCTTGATTGCTTTATTTTAATCGAAAAGCTATAGATATAGAAAAAAATGTTTCGAATGACATAGAAGTTAAACTGATCTTCATACTTTCAGAAAATATTGTCTTGGCATTAGATGGATCGTATCAGATCAGGTTAGGACGCCGGACTGAATCGCGCTCTCTAAGGTTGCTTACATTTAGAATAAAACTATAACAACAAGTCAAATTTGTTAAGAAGTCTCAGTGAGCACGGTAAACAAAATTAAAGACCTGGGACTGTGGAACGATTTCTCAGAAAAGACCTGAGAGAATCCAGTAAATGTGGTCAAAACTATATGTATGTTCGCTTGAATGTGGCAAATTGTGTCTGTAAAACGCTCCAATAAGGCGCAATTCACTTCAACTTGAGAAAATTTCTGGGGAAATTCAAATTTATTAACAAAAGTTACCGCAAGTTATTGCAAGATGGTGTCGTTTAAACGAGACGCAAGTTCAGACTTGATTTGACTTGCGTATTCGTACGAACAGTAATTATAACTGTTGAAATGAAGCTAATCGATTCATTTAACCAAGATAGCAACTTGCTTTCGTTCAACTTGAATGCTAGCACATATAAATCTAGTATGTCATTTGTGGTCAAGTTACACTTAAGATGAGCTACATAATATATGTCGTGATAAAAATTGTTTCTTTATGCATATATAACTATATAATAATAACACTATATAACGGATATGCCACTTGAATATTTACCATCCCTCTTATCTATTGACAATACAGAACTGGTCCGAGCAGCACAGGAGACATGCAGGACAGTTTTATTACGATTTTTCGAGACATCAAAACAACTAAAAGCATCTTTTAAAAAATGATAGAAGAATAAAAAGAGATATCGTTCAGCGAAATAGTTTAATTCTTTCGGTTTAGTCTTCCGTACTTCCAGAGAGAGGTAATTACCTTTTAAGGAAAAAAATTGATAAAAAGAAGTATTGGTACAGTGAGAGATTCATAGTTCTCTCTTAGTCACCTCAATTACATCTCCTCAGGACAACAAACCGGCATAGCTCATCTCAGTCTCAAAAAGTATGATTAAAAAAGTATTTAAGTATTTAAGTATCCATCTAGAGAAATATTAAATATTTTTTCGTTATTAAATGTACCATAACAATGTAAATAGCTGAAGATTTAAAAGTATGATTAAAAAAGAATTTAAGTATTTAAGTATCCATCTAGAGAAATATTAAATATTTTTTCGTTATTAAATGTACCATAACAATGTAAATAGCTGAAGATTTAAGTCAGGTACCTTTACACAAAAATGAATTGAAGTATTCATGTAGAGAAATATTACAAATTTTTTTTTTCGGTATCAAATGTAACAATAAAAAAGGCGAAAACATTTTTAGCCAGGTACCTCTGCACCTTTTAAGAACTTACAAATTGGTAGATTTGCACCCTGGGTACTACTGTCGTTCTTGTTGTTATTAGTTTTACGAAGTTTGGTTAGTATCTTGTTTGGGCTTTAAGGAGATTTTATAGCATTGTGGGCGTCTTTTTGAGTAATTTTGTCGATTTTAAATATATTAATATCAACCCGTTATCAAGTGAAGGTCTTCCTGTATTCGTCAATCAGCCCTACATACGACGATACGTTAAAAGATTTGTGAAAAGGTAGGAAAAATACTATACTAATAGATAAATGAATGAATAATTTTAAAAGTAAAAAGAGATGCGGAAGAGATTAAAACAGATTGAAAAGTAATAAAAGTAAAGAAAAAAAAAGGCTCGAATTCGTTAAAAAGGTAAATGGAAAGATGTGAAAAAATTATCTATAGATAGTATATAAAATATAAAATATTTTATATCTATAGTTCTAAAATATAGATGTTAATATATCTGTTTGGAAACAGACTGCACGCGATTCACTTCTATGATATATAGTCTAAAATTTATCTATAGTATAAAATATAAAAAATATATATCTATAGTTCTAAAATATAGATGTTAATATATCTTTGTTTGGAAACAGACTGCACGCGATTCACTTCTATGATATATACAGTCTAAAATACATATATATTACATAAAATATATAAAATATATCCGGCTATATCTACAGTTCTAAAATATAGATGTTAATATATCTTTGTTTGGAAACAGACTGCACGCGATCCACTTCTTTGACATATAGTCTAAGGTATATCTATAGTTCTAAAATATAGATGTCACACAGATGACTCTGGATATCACTAATGATTGTTTGAAGGGCTGATTGTACTGTTTCTAGGTTTCGCTCATGCCAGCTCTTCTTGGAAATGACACTGAATTTAAGGAATCGAATATGGTACATTGGTTTTATTTTTATTTATTTATTCATTTATTTTTTCACAAGAGAGAGAGGCCATTAGGCCATGTAGGATCAGCTTGGTAACATGAGCATGCGTAATAGGTAAAGAATACGAGTTGTAATGTGTGTTAAAGCGGTTTCTTTTTACTGAGTTGATAAGAAGCAAGTAGGATAAAATGGATATGGACTTGTTATGAACCTTTTAGAAATATATGGTTATATATGTATTTATCAATCACTTTCCCAGACCCTTTATTTCTTACTACGCATGCACGACGAGAGCCTTATTATTTCCTCAAGCGTTCACTGGGCTGCCTCTCGTCTTGTGGATGCAGACAACTTTGCAGTTACTTTAGTAGACTATGATTAACCCGTTCGGAGAATCAATATCCTGATCATTCGAAAACAAGTACATAAAAAGTACCCAACAAAT
Source organism: Entacmaea quadricolor (assembly GCA_024752375.1). Lineage (NCBI taxonomy): Eukaryota > Metazoa > Cnidaria > Anthozoa > Actiniaria > Actiniidae > Entacmaea > Entacmaea quadricolor. The sequence goes on from JANTNT010106536.1 coordinate 10,299, forward strand.
GGTGTTGCGTTGTACGTCTGTTACATTACACTCCGGCTTCAATTTAGTTGATGACCTTTTAGTATTTACGTATTTCCTTAGGTCTTGAAAACTCTATTGAAATACTTTCACGTCACGTCTTCGAATTTCTCGAATCCTAAAATCTTTTATACTGAAGAATCATTATTAGTTATCCGACAAATAATTTGAATTCTGAGTTCACACAACTGCTCAGTTAGATATCGAAACAACAGAAACAACATTGCAGATGTGTCTTTAATATCCGGCACACGGCACCATATTTTAAATTTCGCTATTCGCTTTGTTAGACATAAGAAAGACCTCCGTTACTCGTCTTCCTTCAGACTTGTAATTTGTACTTAACACTTAGCTGATACTTTTTGCTTGCTTCTAATTCTTTAATCGGTTTCTACACGTCTGCTTTTAAGCTGCTCGCCGTATTCATTTGCCGAAAGTAGTTCGGGTTCACATTTTAGCTAGACATTAATCGAGTTGAAATGTCAAAATGTGCATTCAAACCCATGATAGCTTAAATGTGTTCTTCATGTCCGATTTATTTGCCTGATTTCCGTCTTAAAAGATACCTTATTTTTTAACAGAATTCCTTTTGATTTCAAGCCATCGAAGCTAGCCTAGCATTTGTTTCAACAGTTCAACAACAGTTTTATTTCCACTATTAAATTACAAGAAGTGTATAAAGAATACATAATTATGTTATTTGTGGAAGGGTGCAAGAGAACAACCTTAAAGGTTAG
>JANTNT010106647.1:0-12500 GCA_024752375.1 Entacmaea quadricolor
CGTAGCATAGGAGAGAACAACACATCAAACAAACTCAACTCACATACACGACTTTGCACGCGGGGCTCGATCCACGGGCCCCTTGCACTAAAGTACTGCATTGGTGAGAGGACAACGCCATAGCAGCGTAGACCACCCATGCTCTCTTTGAAAACTTCACAGACATCAACGAGTGTCGACCTTTCGAACTGGCCAAAAACCACAGTCATTATGCACATAACTGTCATGCTGATGCTAACTGTACGGACACCCAGGGATCGTTCTACTGTACCTGTCATACGGGGTACTCAGGAGATGGAGTCACGTGTGTTGGTAAGTGCGGTTCTGTTTGAACTAAATCTTTCATTACGATCGAGGTTACTCTTCTGAGAACAGGCATGTGCAATTTGTGACTCGGTCTTTTAATATATATTATCAGATATCAACGAGTGTAACACAACAGCTCTAGCAGTATACCACAGTCACTACGCTCATAACTGTCATGTTGATGCTAACTGTACGGACACCAAGGGATCGTTCTACTGTACCTGTCATACGGGGTACTCGGGGAATGGAGTCACGTGTGTTGGTAAGTTAACTTCTCACAACCAGTACTCAGGATTTGACGTCACGGGGTTGGTTGGTACTCTTGTATAGGTGTTTGATGGAGTCACATGTATATCGCTTGTTATAATTAACTGAATTTCTTTCTAACACAAAGAATGATAACATTGTATATTATTATCGTACTTTCAAATTAATGATTCACCAAGTTGAAGTTAATGAGAATATCTGTTTTAGACATCGATGAATGTCGCACGGATGCAATCTCTTTAAGATACAAGCATCTCTCACATAACTGTCACGCTGATGCTAACTGTACCAACACCAAGGGATCGTTCTACTGTACCTGTCATACGGGATATTCAGGAGATGGAGTCACGTGTGTTGGTATGGAATAACGACGTTATATCTTTTGATTTTAGTTTATTTTCATTGCTAATATTTTCTTTTTTTAAGGATGTTTTACTGAGAAAATCAAGTATACTTAAATATTGATAACAAATATCTGGTATCATGTATAGTGATTTCTCGTTGTTGTAATGGAATATCCCACTTGTCACTTGTCACTTGCATCAGTTTTCTTTGTATACATACTTGCCTAAAGGCCTGTGTGTACACGAAGAAAATACAAATGACAGGTAGATTATTTCATGGTATACCACACGAAAGAATTTTATTTCTTGTATTTACTGACTGTGTTACTTCTTCATTTGGCAGTGAATCAGCTGATTCTCTCTCCTAAATACTGGTCCACTTCTCATTACTTAATTAAACCTGATCCATATTGTAAGACCATTATGATTTGTATATCAGGTCTTCCTACAGTAACCTTTAGGTGTTTTGCAATCATTTCTAAGAAAAATAGAACAAAGACATGGTGGATATACTGTATGACAAGAGCTGAAGAAGCTAGCAATAGTTCAAATATCCACCCACCCCTACCCCACCATAAATAATGACCGCTCCCTAAAAAAAAGAGATTATATTTCTTTTATTTGCGTTGTGTTGCTAACTATATAGCATTTTGTTATTACAATGCTTAGACATAGATGAATGTAAAACAAACACACATAACTGTCATGTTGATGCTAACTGTACCAACACCAAGGGATCGTTCTACTGTACCTGTCATACGGGGTACTCAGGAGATGGGGTCACATGTGTTGGTAAGTATAAATCAATTACTTTTTGATTAGTATTTAATGTGTAATTGTCACATGGAATTGTATTAAAGATATTACCTTTGCTTCTTCAAGTGCAAATGACTCGGAAAATATTGATCTAGACCTCGTTCTTCACTAGAGTTCCCCAGCAGTTCAGTGGTTGGAGCGCCTGACTAGAAAACAGGGGGTCGCAGGTTTAATTCCCAGCCTGGAGGACTCAGATTTTTTCCGAGTCATTTATACTTGAAGAAGCAAACGTAATATCTTTACCTTTTTGATCATTAATGTTTTTCCCATTATTCATTTTTCCATTTCATGATTTTTGTTTTCTAGACATCAATGAGTGTAACAGCACAGCTCTAGCAGTATACCACGGTCACTATGCACATAACTGTCATGTAGATGCTAACTGTACCAACACCAAGGGATCGTTTTACTGTACCTGTCATACGGGATACTCAGGGGATGGGATAAATTGTACAGGTATGCCTTCGAGAAAATACAGTCATGTTTTCTACACTCTACTTTCTCATATGCATAGACCATAATGCTTTGCACCCTTGGGGGTAACCAGTAGAAGAAATGTATGCTATTATGACCAAACTTTGTTTGGTGAGCTGGCAAAACCAGTTAATAATCCTTAAAAATGCATCAGAATTTACCAAAAACAGGATAAAAGAAAATGTAGAGAAATTTTATTTTTATTTTTGTCAATACATCGTCTATAAAATTACAGACACATGTATTGAGAAAGTAAAAAATGTCTCTAAATTCAGTTATAAATTTGTTTAAATTTCTCTTATCCTGCTATTGGTAAATTCTGATGCATTTTAAACTTTTTTTGGTCATAATAGCATACATTTTTTCTACTGGTTACCCTTTAAGGCTCAAAGCATTATGGTCTATGAGAAAGTAGAGAATAGGAACTTTTGTAATGTAAGTGTATCATGCTGTTAATTGTCTTCGTGTTTAAAATCGTCAACTCGCAATTCTTGGTTTCCACGTGACGTCACAGCCGCCATGTTGGTGTACAGCTAACAAACGATTTCTCATCAGCCTCTATTTTGTTATGCACTCCAACATGGCTGCCATGCCTTTGTTAGTTTATTCCGGTAAAAACGATGAATAACGGAAATAGACCGATCGCAAAGCAATAGAGCGTCTTCGTCGATGGGACATCATGGCCGCCATATTGGTGTACCTCAAACAAAGCATTCCTCATTAGCTTCTCTTGTTACACGAGGTACAACAACATGGCCAGTGACATCATGGCAGCCATGTTGGTGTACCTCAAACAAAGCATTCCTCATTAGCTTCGATCTCTTGTTACACAAGGTACACCAACATGGCCAGTGACGTCATGGCAGCCATATTGGTGTACCTCAAACAAAGCATTCCTCATTAGCTTCTCTTGTTACACGAGGTACACCAACATGGCCGCCATCGTCATTTAATTCTCCAGGGATTGAGTGAAAACGCTTTATAGTTGCAAGACTAGGCGGAACATCAAGTCTCGCCTCGTACAGTAACATTTGTTTTCACGTTTCGGCACTCTTTATCTTCTAGTTCTTTTATTAGTGGCTATAAAATGGACTCCTTGCTTTGTGCTTTGATCTGTCAGAGAATATTAACAAATTGCAAGCCAGAAATTCGACTTATATTAATATTATTGTTTTACTTTACAGATATTAACGAATGTTTTCCAGAAGGTATATCAAAACGCTACAAATACTTAGCTAACAACTGTCACAATGATGCTAACTGTACCAACACTAAGGGATCGTTCTTCTGTACCTGTCATACGGGATACTCGGGAGATGGAGTCGCATGTACTAGTAAGAAATTCCTGTAATCTTTATATATATTTTTAATTTAATCTTATTCCTTCCTTCCTTCCTTCCCTCCTTCCTTCCCTCCTTCCCTCCTTCCCTCCTTCCTTCCTTCCTTCCTTCCTTCATTCATTCAGCTTCGCCAGGTCAACTATACATTCATAAAAAAGTTGCAACTAATTAACTGAAAAGCTAGCCGGGTGTCCGAAAGTAAAGACCAGTTAACTGGGCCCTTAAAAACACACACACACACACACACATATATATATATAAACGATGTACCTCGTGTTTCTTAACTGACGATGACAGCAGGAACTGCCGAAACATGTTTAAGATTAAATGTATTATTTTATTCTTGAAAGTTTTACATATATAAATATAAGCAAATAAAACCAAATAAATGTGGAATTTTTCATGCGCTACATGATGTTACATTTGGTAATTATTGCTCATCACACAACCACAATATCCTGAATTACGATTGGTACCTTGTTGCGTTTTAAGTATTTCTTACGTTATCTGTCATTAATACAGACAATGGACTGCGCGCGATTTGCTTAGTTTTATACTTTTTCTTTTACAATTATTTATTTTCAAATAGATATCAATGAATGCCAGTCAACAGCCTTAGCAATCTACCACGGTCACTACGCCCATAACTGTCATGTTGATGCTAACTGTACTGATACCAAGGGATCGTTCTACTGTACCTGTCGTACGGGGTACTCAGGGGATGGGGTCATTTGTGTTGGTAAGTGTGACAGCTCAGTTTAAATACAACCTGAAGTATTATTTGACTTTTCATGGGTTTTAAAATTGGAAAAAATTGAAAACGCTTTTTTTATATACACAGATATCAACGAGTGTAACAGCACAGCTCTAGCAGTATACCACGGTCACTACGCACATAACTGTCATGTTGATGCTAACTGTACCAACACCAAGGGATCGTTCTACTGTACCTGTCATACGGGGTACTCAGGCAATGGAGTCACGTGTGTTGGTAAGGAGTAAGAAGTCAACGCCTTTCTTTGTAACCGTACAATTCTGATAAAATCTTTTTGAACCTTGTAATTTTAGATATTGATGAATGTTCCACTAACAAGCACAATTGCCACACCAACGCTAACTGTACCAACACCAAGGGATCGTTCTACTGTACCTGTCATACGGGGTACTCAGGAGATGGAGTCACGTGTGTTGGTAAGAAAATTGACTGCTTTTAGATATTGTTCCCCTAAGTTTGTAGAACAGGAACAGAAACAGGAACAGGAACATGATTCTACTTTGCATGCAAAAGTATTTCATTGTTCTTTCGCAACAAGATGGCTGTTGTATAAACCTTCAATACCTTGATTTATTAATGTATTGATTTCTAATTATTTATTGGTTTTTTCCAGATATTAACGAGTGTGAAGTACCAGGTTTAGCATCTTACCATGCTAAATACACACATAACTGTCATGCTGATGGGTTTTGCACCAATACGAATGGCTCGTTTTACTGTACATGTAAAACTGGGTATTCCGGTGATGGAACTAATTGTACAGGTTAGTATGAAAACGAACCATTGACATTTTCCTTTTCGACGTGTATCGCCATATTTTTGAAACTATAGTATAAATATATGTATCGCAACACAAGCATAGCGAGGGGTGGAGGCGGCTGCCCACTTACCCAAAAAAGTTTTGGTAATTCTTTCTTTCTTTCTTTCCTTTTTCCTACTAAACTACTACTTTTCCCTACTACTTTTTTCCCCTACTAATGCATTTTGGTAATTTTCCGATTGCGCCCCAAAAAAAAAAAAAAAAAAAAAAAAAGAAAGAAGGAAAATAGTGCCGTATAACATGCAGTTGCGGCAATTATGCTGCGCAAAAGGTTGTCTCGAGTAACTGGCATTACGAAACGTCGCTAAAAACAGATCGTTCTTATAAGTCATCGCGCCTTGATTACCAATGAGTATTAACTTGTTAGTAAACAATGTGGCTGGCAGAGACAAATAGAATCTAAAAAATGAGGTCGATCTTTGTATTCTAATGCATAACACAAGGTAAAATAATGATTTTAAAATGGCAACTTTATGTTGTGACTGTAGATATCGAAGAATGTCTTCTAGGCGTGGATTTGTGTCACGATGACGCAGCTTGTTTAAACACCAATGGTTCATATAGTTGTCAATGCAAGTCTGGTTACTATGGGAACGGCTTCAAGTGTCAAGGTAAGATAATTAACATCATCATCCTGTTAGAGGGTGTAAAATTTGTTTTGTAAACATTTGTTAAGGTGAGGATTCAATCCCTGAGCTAAAGTAAGGACTCGTTTACACGGGCAATAGTATTTGCAGTGCGATTGTCGCGCGATAATCACACTGCAATTCGAACATGCCCGAAATGTAGTGCAAATTTACGGCGATTTTTGATAATCGAGATAATCGCCGCACAATTTGCACGCCGTTATCATGGGCGATTTAAGGCTGCAACCAAATTATCGCCCTTGTAAACGGGCATTAAGTGGAGTTTGATTCTTTTCCCTTGCTTTGAGGGTTATTTTATCTTGGTTCTCCGATTTTTCTTTCTCTCGTTAAAAAAATTAGAATTCCACTTTTTTTAATGTGTTCCGTTTCTTCGATTAGTATACCCTTCTGGTAGGAGTCGAATAGCAAGATTTTAGATGTAAATAAAGTTAATATTTTTCGTTTCTATTCTTACAGATAAGGACGAGTGTACCGATGATATAGATAACTGTCATGCTGATTCACTTTGTACAAACACTAAGGGATCGTACAACTGTACGTGTCACCCTGGTTACCATGGAAATGGATTCGTATGCACTGGTATGGCTTTTTCTTGACAACAATTTACCAGGGGACTTCTTAAAACTTCTGTTAACGTCCTCTCGCTATTGTTTTTTTATCTCGCCTTCTTTTCAGATATTAACGAGTGTATTGAAGGAAGCCATAACTGCAGTGAAAGTGCTGTTTGTAATAACACAAAGGGTGGTTTCAGTTGTACTTGTATGTCTGGATACAATGGTACAGGCTACATATGCAATGGTAGGTTCTGGTGTCAATCATCCACAACAATTCATATGATTGGAAATTTGTTTGTTACGGTAGTAGCAAGTTTGTATTCGGATAAGCCGGGGAAATTTTTTATAAACCTTATACCAAGGAAAATCGGCGGAAAGTTTAGACTTTTCCAATACGCTGAATAAAGAATAAAGGTGTTAATACCAAGTAGGGGACCTAGAGTCCTATTGTATTTAATACCCAATTAAGGGTGAATTTTGAAAGAAAGTAAGAAAGAAAGAAAGAAGGAAGGAAGGAAGGAAGGAAGGAATGGTACGGGCACGTCTATAAACCGAAAAGAGCGGGAAACTTCTATTGAATGGTGGACAAGTATACTGGCGGGAAAAAAACGAAACGCGGGAAAATGGATGATCTTAATTTGGTGTGCTTACCATTTACACCATTATTTGAAATTCGTTTCTGGATCTTTTTTCCTGCGACATTTTGTTTCATGTACACAACACTTGTTTTATTTGTAGACATCAACGAATGTCAGGACGGATCACATAACTGTCATCCTAAAGCCGACTGTTATAACTTCAATGGTACTTTTCAGTGTAACTGCAGTAGTGATTACAAAGGAAATGGGACCTACTGCATAGGTACGTAAACTGTGTAAACTATACATCTTTCCCGAATTCGCTTGAGAGACCACGAATCAATGGTTCCAAGACGAGGCAGAGCTTGATAAATACAGTAAATGTATGAAAGCATCAAGTCCTGCCTCGTCTTGGAACCATTGTTTCGTGGTCTCTCAAGCGAATTCGGAAAAGTTCGTGGTATGATAGACCTGGGTCTCACTCTGTAGCGTATTGTGTTTATTTATGTCTTATTTTATCAAATACTTTTGCAGATCTCGATGAGTGTATCGCAGGAACTCATAATTGTCAAGGCACTTCTAAATGTAGCAACAAAGTAGATGGTTATGAGTGTGTCTGTGATCCTGGATTTCTTTACAATGGAGCAGATTGCTTGGGTAAGTTTTATATATCCTTCAATATTATATAAAGAATCAGTTGTACTATATCGAGGATAAGGTATATAATCGAGATACTTCATTGATATGCAAGCTGCTAACACATGACGCATCTTACTTGAGGCTTAACCTTTCAAACGAAAACGCAAGTCAACTCAAGTCAACGCAAGTTTGGACTCGCGTCTCGTTTAACGCCAACTTAAGATGACTTGCGGCAGCCTGCGTTGACTTGAGATGACTTTGAACTTGATTAAATTTCGTATCTTGCGTTTCATTTGAACGGTACGACCACAAGCTTCTCCAAATTCAACTTGCGTTGACTTGCCTTCTCGTTTGGAGCACGAGAGAAGATGCACGCTCACGCAATCTAGTAAACCAATCAGAGCGTTATATCGAAGCCATGCATGTCATAATATTAATTTTGTTAGTTTCAAAAACAAATCTATGGATCTATGGGTATTTATTCATTCGTAATTTGTGAATATCGTCACGTAACTTTTCATTTGGTCTATGTATTAGTAATTTACGGTAACTATATTATGTAATATGGAGATTTTTTTCAGATATTGATGAGTGTACAGAGAAGACACACAACTGTCATCGTACATTCGGGGTTTGTAAAAACCTAGCTCCTTTTTTCAAATGCACATGCGCATTAGGATCTAAAGGAAATGGGACAGACTGTGTTGGTAAGTCGTTAAAACTGACTTTATGTTCGGGCTTTTGTGGCTTAGAATTGGATTATAGCCGGTAAAATATGCGCCCTTGATGTAAGGTGCAACAGAGAGCCCGAGTAAATGTCAGATATGCGACATTTACTCGGGCTCTTGGCTCCAATATCTCGGCGTCCATTGAAAGGTAGTTTTGTTAGGAAATTAAAAAATTAAAAAATTCTTTTGTTTTTCATGTTCAGCCTTGGATAGAGTTTATAAAATAATGTTTCGTTTATCGTCCACCGTTTGGCGAGAAGAGTACAGACACTCACAGTCTCCTCAATACCTGACCTTAGCAAAGAGAGTAGAAAAGGCGGTGAGTCTATGTACTTATTGATGGGTGGGCAGGATGGGAAAGTATTTGGCTCGAGGACATATATAACGTACGGAACGAGCATAGCGACACTTTGAGCGGGTGTGTGCGGGTCTGTACGGGTCTGTACGGGTTATTCCGGACCGAGCGTACGGGCCCATCACGTGGTTTTTACCAATGAATGGTTTTCATATGAGCGCATGCGTGCCGGTCCGTACGGGTCATATGATAATGTCTCTTAATACCTAGTAATCTTAACTAGAATCTGTTATGCGGATGAGATGTATTAGAAAAAATTATCAGTTTTAATACTTCATAGTTATTATTCTGTAAAATCGCAAATTCATTTGAACAACAACAACTAAAGAGACACAGATAGCATAATTAGTTTGTTGTGCTATTTTGTTATAGGTTAGGGATATTTACAAAGATGACAAGACTTTCCTCGGGAGTAAAGTGATGAAACTTTACGACAGGTAAGAACTGATCTACTTGCACTACTTGATCTGCTAAAAATCCCTCGACGTTTAATAGCGCCCTTGTTTCAAGTTTTTTTTCCATCATTAGGCCTCTTCCATGATATGCTCCAATTCCCACGAACAATAGTTTCAAGTCGAGAATTTCGTGCGAAGTTTTCATACATTTGCTTTATTTTTCTCACGCAGCTTCGTTTGAAATATTGTTTGCAGAAATTGGAGCGTATCTCGGAAATGGATTATTGTACTTGCCTATTTTGTATTTTAGCAAAATATTAAAAAAGGTGAAGTAAATCCTATATCAGGAATCGATACCCGATATTCTGAAACAATCTGTCTCGCTATTCATAATTTTTTTCCAATACATTGTTTTCAGTAATGGTATGACGGAAGTCGACCTCAAGGTGATATTCTCATCCACTCCACATCTTCCTACCAAACCACTTCTTTTGGCGGTAAAACGGGGTAATATAGGCACAATGGCTGCTGATATGGAAAACTTTGATATAAAAGAAATTGCACGTAAGTTGTCATGAACAGTATGATGTTCTTAACAGTATGATGTCCTTAATATTATGTCCCATATTTCGTAATAATGTTTATGTTACACAAACATTACTCCCTGTAAAGGGCTCTTCTGTTAGGTTCGCTCCACACACACACACACACTACCACTATATTCAATATTTACAACACACGATGCTCAACTCACATGTTAACGTTGTTTTTATGGAGGGAGGAAAACCAGAGAACCCCGGCAGAGAAAAACCTTCGAAGCAAGGTAGTGAAACAACACGTCAAACAACGAGACCACAAAGAGACCACTTTAGATAAAAGTAATAAAGTAAAATATCTTCAAAATAAATCGTCTTTTGTTTAAGTTTTCTAGTTTTACATTGAAATGGATTGCTAATTATCGTGAGTTCGAAAAATACGGAAATAAAAAAAACCTGATAACCTGTAAAACTGTTATTTTGTCGCTTTGCTATTTTCCTATATAATTTCCCAGTGGTTTTTCACTTTGTATATATACTCTTACAAGGGAGGAAACTTAAACCCTCAATCATTTACATTGACAAAACTACTAACCTCTTTTTCGCTTCAAATTATCGAAAAACTTGATCTTTATTGAAACTCTTTCGGCTTTTTCTCGAATTTTTCCTGTCGAAAATCGTATTATTCCCTATTTTTTCCAACTCGCTTACGATAATTAGCAAACCATTTCAATGCCAAACTAGAAAATTTAAATAAAAGATGATTTATTTTGAAGTTATTTTACTTTATTACTTTTATCTAAAGTGGTCTCCCTGTGAGCAAACAAACTCAGCTCACATATGGTCCCTGAGTGAGCGTTCAGCTATATCGACACCTTAGAACACAGCGGTGAAATGCGAGTGTTTTACCGCTACACCCGCACCCATGCCACGTCACCCATACTCCTCACAATGCCACCTATCATTCCAGAAAACACAGCCAATTAGAAAGCTGTATTCTCTAGTAAATTCGTCCGTGTTTCCTTCAGTCTTCCAATCATACATTGTGTATGGCTACTTTTACTGAATCGCATTGTTCTGTGTATTTTTTTAAACTGATCGGTATAGATTTTAACGAGTGTCCATACAAGTGTTCAATCAATTCATTCTGCTCAAGAAACGAGTCTTCATTCAAGTGTGTATGTGACAAAGGATACATTGGTAATGGTCTAGATTGTCTTGGTAGGTTTATTATTTTAATATATATTATTCCGGTTTTGCGTAGGTTTTATTGAGGTATTTCCTTCACGACAGTTTTCCGCATAGAGCGGTTTTCGTATGAGTAGGAAACGCACGGTATCGTGACTCTTAAATGGCTTCCGCTCTGAACCAATCAAAAAGCAAGAAAACAGACACCGTCCAATCAAAATACGTTTCCCACTCAAAAACTTCTCTGTCATTCATATTGACTCATATTGACCAACATGTTACCATATGACTAAAAGTAACTTAAAATGTAACTAATTACATTATCTTAATTGCTGTCTTCAGATCAAGATGAGTGCAGTGTAGGTAACGGTGGTTGCACACATCAGTGTATCAACAGTCCTACTGGTAGCTATCATTGCCTGTGTAATACTGGTTTTGTACTCGATACAGACAGGAAAAAATGCAAAGGTAATATGATGTTTAAATAAGTATGGAGAACACAGAAATATTTTCAGCTTTCCTGGCTTATCGAATTGCTGCAAAGGGTTATTTCAAAAAATATATTTTTTGGAAAATTATCTTATGATCAAACCCGTAATTCCAGAGATAATCCAAAATGGGAATATTATATTTATTAATTTCACCTTGCAGTATCCATCGCCGATATATCAGCGTACTGTCCTGCCCAGTGGAAGCAAGATGTTCTATGGAGCGCTACTGTGTCTGGCAGTACCAGTTTACAGTTCTGTCCTAGTCCTTTGTCAGGTAACACTCATATAAAACCAACGTTGATAAGAAGTATTTCTAACTTTATGAAGTGATGGTTGGCAAGCATGGGAGGTAATGGCAAGCATGGGAGGTAATGGCAAGCATGGGAGGTAATGGCAAGCATGGGAGGTAATGGCAAGCATGGGAGGTAATGGGAATCTCGTCCTACATTTTCCCTTATTAGCACAATGGGCTGCCTGATCACTGGTTAATGTTATGTTTTAAGGTCAAGCGTCTCGTGAGTGTTATAAAGGTGTTAATGGAGGTGTATGGAGTATACCAGACATGACAAGGTGCTCTACAGATGCTATGAAGAAGCTTCAAAGTCAGGTATCTTATTAACTAGCTGAGCTCTAGCACTGTATTGTGAAAGGCTGTTTTGTATTCGATAATTCTCGCCAACTTTTTAACGTTAAATAAAAGTTAAAATAAATATTTCAAGGTGTCCCCTTTCACAGAAATGCTATGTTCAATACTCTGACAAGCTTATGTATAAAATTACATTGTAATGGATTGTGTTGTTCTAGAATGTGTTGTTATAGCAATATGTAATATATACAAGATGAACGGCCGATCTGTACGGGCATTTACAATGGCGAGCCGCAGGCGACCAACCCCTTTTCTGCACCGTATCAACGCCGTATAAATATAGGAACAAACTAAAGGAACACTTAAGCTAAAGAGGTTACGCATGATAGAACCTTATCTATACAAATAACATACAGATTTATAAGGAGAGAATGAATCACCAACCAAACTTTATCACGTTACCTATTTTTAAGCTTCAAGAGAAGCCATTAGGCCATGTGGGATCAGCTGGGTGATATATAAACATCTTTTAAATTTAAATATTACGAGCTGTAATATGAAATGTGTCATTATTTTAAAAGGTTACTGCAGTTGTTTCAAGAAAGGATCCAACCTTTCCTGAACTCACGAAAGAAGCAGATGCTTTGTTCGCTATTATCGA
>JANTNT010106647.1:17500-21548 GCA_024752375.1 Entacmaea quadricolor
TGGAAATCATTGGCAAAAATCACGCGATGGAGTCCGCTGTACTCTCGGTCGGCCATAAAAACATACTGTCGCGCGAAAAATGCAACACTTTTAAAGACTAAATTTTTTCTAAAAATTGGCCGTATGATAAAATGCTTATTAACTGAGTTTGGTCGGGCCGGATGGGAAAATATTTAGCTCTTGGTCATTTGTACTGACATCCCTTCGCTTGTTCCGAACACCATGACTTCGAGCCAGATATTTTCCCATCCGGCCCGACCAATAAGTCAATAAGTACATATTACTGGGTCGTCCAGTAGTTTACATTATGGTCCCCTGTTTATTCACATGACCGTAGATATAATTTTCTAGGCCATGATGTACTGACAATAACCTTATCATCACGTTATTGTTGCAGGAGAAAATAGATGACTATCACCAGAGGCTGCTTAAACTTCTGTCGTATGTCAGCTGTGGGATGTCAGTTGTTTTTTGTGCTGCAACGTTTATGACATATACTGCACTGCAGTAAGTTATTTCGGAAATTCTCTACCTTATATACTTATAATCAAACTTTATCCTCTGGCATTATCCCATTTTGATTCATTTACTCGGTGAACCAAAGTTGATAATGCACTTGTCAAAGTAAACCCCACCCCACCCCCCCAAACCCGGGACAGGCTGGGGGAATATTGGGCTTAGGATCACATATTACAAGCAATGATGCTCCCTCAGGTGGGAATAAATAAAGTGAAGATTTGACTTGTGTGAGAGCAACGGTGGGTGTTGAGGTCGGGATATGGCTGCAGTTGGGAAGATAACATTTTTTAAATTGGGGGATGGGGAACTAGGTATTCATTCTTGCACCACTATGTGGGGTATTTACCAACATTTTTTACAGCCCGTTTTTCAAATGCTCCACTAATTCCACCATGTCCCGGATCGGGGATGTGAGGTGGGGATTTACTTTGACTAGTGCATAAATAAAACATGAGGTTTTAGCTCCCGGATGCACCGGAAGTGACGTCTACTGATGATAGTAAAGAATTAGCTATATGATGACAGTTAGCGAATGTTCTCTTGTTTTCGTTGTTGTTTTGTAGATTGACATCTGACAGAGCACACGTGTTAAAGAACTTAGCCTTCAACATGGGTATAGCACAGCTGATCTTTCTTCTTGGTGTTCATCAAACACACAGCAAGGTAACCGCAACACATGCCAGTTTATCAAATAATCCAACACCGCAATTGAATCTAATCTGTAGATTGTTTTTGACGCATGCGTACAATGCTTTCTGACGTCACTTATGGCATCCCACATGGAATATTGTGTTTAGGTTAACAAGGCTAGATGCAGGATCTTTGATGCACTTGGTGGGACTAGCTTCTGAAAAGGCTCTGGAAAACCACCCTTTAAGCCGGACCCACAAGTTTATTAGTATTCTGTATCAGATACAGATGACGAATAGATCTATTTGTCTTCTGTATCTTATAAAGAATACTAATAGGTCTATTAATATTCTGTATCTGATACAGAATATTAATAAGCTGTGCTGTATGGGGGTTTACAGTGTTGTCATGTGAACCTGGTAGTGCGATTTCATTGTGTCTTACCCTAACGAATTATTCATAAATGTGATATGTCGCCTTCGGCTCGTGGTTGTATATGCCGGATACAACACAGCCACTCATGTTGTAAACATTACGTATATATCAATGGCAATACTGATATGACAGGGCAAAGAGGAGAATAATGGTGCGCGCGCGAGGTACATATTTTTTGTATTTATATTCAAGAGCGTTCAGAATAAATCAACGTGATACCGCAGGACAACATCATCGGTGGCACTGTGATAATATTTCAACAGAGTTAGTGGAATTTCGGGACATTGCGCGGAAATCACGGGAAAAAAACAGGTCGAGCGCGCAACTCCTCTGAGCTCTGTGATGATATGGAAAAAGAGGCAGAATACACCAATCCTCAGCTTTGCTTAGGCGACCACCAAACAATGGGTTGTTTTCCCAATGGAATATAGAATGTCCGACCAACAAACTCAAATTCATAAGGTTCTTTACTAGTTATTGATATTTTTTTAAATTTACCTTTAGAACGCATTTATTCTAAGGCTGACATTTACAATTTTCAGCAATCGGTTTATAATCTACGTTGTATAATAAAATACATTTTAGCTTGTCCGACGTAGCAACAATAACTAGGGACGTAGAACAATTAATGTGGATCGGTGCGGCATAATGTCTGCAGAAGTAGTTTTTATTTTGGACCCGAAGTCGTTTCTCCGTCGAGAGACGTCACACTTAAAAACTCTATTGTATTGTTCAATATTGCTTGTTTCATTCAATTGGATGAGGTGTTCTCCCATTCAAATCGAATCTTCGCTTCAATCTAGACCATACCCATAAACCTACTCAGTTTTAACCACGTGATTTAATGTTACTAACAAGTTTAATTTAAATAAATTATTTCAGCTTCTGTGTAAAACTATGGGAATTCTGCTTCATTTTTTCCTGACGGGTTTGTTCTCGTGGACGTTAGTAGAAGGCTGGCACCTTTATGCATCGTTACTACAAGTACTTACTAATCAAAAGAAAAAGTTCCGCAAAAGATATTATATCCTGGGCTATGGTAATTCACAACATGCACTTGCTAATCGGGATTGTGGCGAGGTATTTCGGTACGCAAGTGTGGTGCGCGATTCTAGTGCGCAAGGGTGGTGCGCGATTGCGATGCGCGATTGTAGTGCGCGATTGTAGTGCGCGATTGTAGTGCGCAAGGGTGATGTGCAGGTGTGGTGCGTAATTTTTTTGCGCGAGTGTGGCGCGTGATTGCGATGCGCAAGTGTGGTTCGCGAGAGTGCAGCGAGAAAATGGTGCGAGATGGAGGTGTGGTCGGGATTGTGGTGCGCAATTGCGATTGCGATGCGCAAATGTGATGCGGAATTGGGGTGCGCGATGGTCGTGTGCGACGGTGGTGCGCGGTTGTGTTGTGCGAGGGTAGTGCGCAATTGCGATACATGACATGATGTAGTACGGGATTGCTTATCTGTTGTGTACAATGTAAAACCTTTTTTTAAATATAAATTTTCATTTTCTCTTGTCTTTTCTCTTAGGTCTTCCCACAGCTATAATTGCATTGTCCATGGCTGTGTTTTGGAATGATTATGGAGGTGATACTATGTAAGTAGAAAAAATGAAGGAATGCACAATGCACATAAAACTTCGAGTTATGCAAACTAGAGACGAACAACGCACACTAAAATTAAGGCGTTGAATTCCACTCTTAATCCTTGTTCAAACGAGCGACAAAAATTTAGCAAGTTCCATTTTATCTCAAGTCAACGCAAGCTATTGCAAGTCATAGCAAGTTGACGTTTAAACGAGACGGAAGTTCAAACTTGTTTTGTGTTTTCTTTTGAACGGGGCTTTAAGAAGCGCGCGCACGAAAAGTAATATATTTTAAAAGGTTTCCTTTTGTTCTTTGAACAGCCTCAATATTTTCTTAAAAGGAGATCTTATAGTCCCATATTATATTTGATTTAATCCATTTATATTTTTGGTTTTACAGTTGTTGGGTCACTCATATCGTACTTGTTTCACTGTTTGTGCCCCCTATTGCTGTTATTGTCTTGGTAAGTGTAGCACGATATAAAAAGAACGTTTGTATTGTAGTTATTATACAATACCATGCCAAACCATCTAGAGCAATATTAGTTTTGATTACCATTTTTGGTAAGGGGGGGAAGGAAAGAAGTTAGGTCTCTATATTTTCATCTTTTTCCTTGAATTTCATTTCTTTTATAACAGACTAACATAGTGATTCTTGGTATGGTGATTGGTGTGTTGATCTCTCCTGATACTGGTAATCGACGAATGAAAAGTGAACATTCAACGTTATTTGCAATCAGGTAAGTCTCTTTGCTAGGGACTCTGTACTTTTCCTAGATTTTTTGGGTGTTACAGGTATATTGTAACATTCACACAACAAGGAGTAAGCAAGTACGCCATGTGGGATGGGCTCAAAAGACGTATAAGGCATATAGCGTAATAGGTA